>APFE031558355.1:4811-39340 GCA_000404065.3 Pinus taeda
TGCAATCTGCCAGCTAGCTATCTCTTCAAGATTTTGCTCCTAAATTTTTTTTCTTAATATTTAAAAATCAATTATTTATTATACAAATTATTGTTCAAAATTTTCTCAAATTATTTCTTTCTTTTATGATCTCAGTTTTTTAACATCTTTAACACAACACTGAAATTTAAAACTCGAAATTTTCTCAATCCAATAACCTTTCCATTTCCTACGGGCCCATAACTATATTTTCAAGATTTTGCTCACATTATTTCTTTCCTTATTTCGTTTTCTCATCTGTTTAAACTCTTTAAAACCATACTAAAATTTACAACTCTTTTGTCAATCTTGCAATTTTTCCATTTCCTACCTCGAATCCTGTAGCTATCTATTTTGTACTATTTTAAATTCTCAACAACCCAAATTAATAAATCCTTGAGATAAACCAAATCTAAACGAAACTACAAAAACCGAATCGAATTTCATCGAATTTTCGATGTAAAAATCGAATTCCCAAATTTCCGTATTTTTTTCTCCGAGAAGAATTTGGTAGCTATGGTGAAAACATAAGGAGTCTCACTATTTTACATTTTGATTTTTTGTCATATATATTTTGAAATCATTTTGTCTAAAATCTAACTAAGATTTGATTGAATTGCATGTTTAAGTTATGTAGTCTACATATTACAAGTGCCTCTAAGGGAACTTTCAAGACACATAATCCATTTGTGTCAAAAGTGTAATTTACAAGTTGAAATTATTTATACAATTAAAAATGGAGTCCTCTACAGTGGAATTGTCCGATGACCAAAAGTGGCTAGAATCCAGGCAAAAAGATTTCAAAAAATCTTGTTGATACATTGTTTAAATAATGTTTTTGATGGCAGAAATGGATTAGGCATCATGAAAAACTTCTAAAGCACCTAAAATTATGAAATTTAACAACTTTTATTTGGATATACAAAAATTCTTACTAGATTTTTTCAAAATATGACAAGAATTCTCATAAATTTTCAGGGCAAAAACACAGTCTCATTAAATTACAACCTAAGAATACAATTTAATAAAATATAATATATATATATATAAATTATATATATATATATATATAACCCTATATAGATTCATTTCAAGTTTTAATCATTGAACTATAAAAAAATGTAATGGAATTAAATGGGGTAATTTTTTTCCCTTTTACACATTCAATACCTATAGACACTTAACAAATTAGTTACTAAAATTAAATAGAATTAATCTATTTAGTAATTAATCAATTTTAAATATACACAAATAAAACAATAATGATGTTGAATAAAACTATGACATGCTAATGAAGCAACAATATCCACAGAGTGAAAATGGAATTTATTATTTCTAACTCGTTGACATTGAAAAAACAATTTTAAAGATATTGCGAAATGCCTGGCCTTTCTCATGATAGTTCTTGTTTTGGAGTAAAATAGAAGTATAGCTTTCAGCAGTGCACTGTATGGAGTATCTAATTAATATACAATGGAAAGGTCAAAATATTAGAAATCAAATACCGCACTTGCAGAAATTGACTTGGAACTCAACAGCCGCACATTCGGGGATTGACTTAGTCGATGCTTATTGGTTTTTCGCATGACTGCAACGCGACAGCTGGCATATTGGTAAGTGTACACATAGCAGCAGATCAATTTTCAACGAGCTTACATCAGCGGAAGATTGAGAAGATACAGAAACATTTTGAAACGCCGACAAACGAATCAGAAAAGCCGAAGCCCTGAAATCAGATGCTTTGTCATTGAACTTGTGACACACCCACGTTGGTTAAATCGAGTTACTGCGCTCAGTTGCTTCCTGCGAAGACAGATTCCTACCCAAAAATACTACCCAAAAAGGATATATGTTCCTAGTTATAAGAAAATAGTTCTAATATCCATGATTCTATATATTCAGTTATTGCAGTAAAGTCAAACAAAAAGAGTATCCTTTTAGGAAGTGTGGGAACCACGATGTCCCTATCCAGACATGGCGATCGTTGTCTTCACAGAATTTATTAACAATAAAATATATTCAGCATTATAAAATAATGACCAGGCTCTTTTTATAATATCATCAAACGGATGCTGTGCAACTGTCGCTGGCATTGTGATAGGATGGGCGTTTCGCATCAATAATACGGGATTGCCTACTGTTGACTTAGAACGTTTAGCTTAGTAACATAGAGAATGTGTTTTTCATATGAGAGTCGGTATGTTCACAATAGGAAATTTTGGAATCCAGGACTATTGGGAACATGGATAGTAGCGTATATGAATGTCCCCATGGCTATAAAATTAGGGTTCGGGGTTAAAAAAAATATGAAAATTTTTTTTAAATTACATTAAGATAATATACATTTTAAATTTATTTAAATTTCGTAAAAAATCATATAAAATGTTATTTGAGGTGAATTTAAAAAGATAGAAGAAAATCTCTGTGGGGTTTTTAAATGCAGTTTTTCAGAGGTGTTTCTATTATTTTTTTTGGACATATAAATTTGAGGTGAATTTAGAGATGAAAAAGAAATTAAATACTTAGATAATATTTATATAAATTTCGTTAATTAGAGAGACGGTTTCCAATTTAGTTTGAAGATATGCTAAACATTTTATTGATTGAAATTAAACAAAATTAAATTAAAATTAAATATTTTATATCTAGTGATGGGAAACTATGTAAATTTAACATTTAGATTGGGCCAAAATTACATAAAACCAATATCAAATTTAAATCTAATAAATTACATTAAAAAATAATAATTATAATTATTAATAAGATATGTTGATTGGTTATAACTACCCTAGATCTATCTTGACTTGGATCTATCAAGTGCCTAGAGGGACCAACCTAGATCCATCTTAACTTGGATCTATCAAACGCCCAGAGGGATCCAATATCTCAATGCGAAAACCTCTTTTTTGAGTGCAAAACTTTAGGAAAGGTTTTCATATCGAGAGATTTGATCCCTCTTGATGATCATGCTTAAGATGGATTTAGGCTGGCTGTATAATACTATATAATATCTATATTTGTATCTATGTCTCTTTTTTATTCTCTCTCTATCTCAACCCCCAAACATGCACACACTCTCTCCATATCTATCTCTATGTCTCTCCCTCCTTCATCTTCGCTCTCTCTCTTCCCTCCTGCTCTCCTCTCTCCCTCACTCTCTCTCCATCATTCCCTTGTCACTCCTTCTCTCTGTCTCTACCTTTCTCCCTTTGCGTGCTTCTTCTTCCTTCCCTCTCTCCCCCTCTAACTCCATCTCTCTCTCCTCTCTCTTGAGTCCTGTCTCCCTTTCTCTCCCACCTCCCTCTATCTCCTCTTATCTCTCTCTCTCTCCAACTCTGTCATTGTCTCCCTCCCTCTGCCCTTCTCTTTCTCCCCTCCATCCCTGTGCCTCCCTCTCTCTCTTTCCCTTCTCTCCCTATCTCTCTCCCCTCCCCTTCTCTCTCTTCCCTCCTCTCCTCTCTCCTTCACTCTCTCTCCATCTCTCCCTTGTCACTCCCTCTCTCTCTCCACCTATATATCTCCATGTCTTTGTTCACCCCCCCCCTTACTCTCTCTTTCTCTTTCTCACTCTCCCTCTCTCCTTCTCTTTGTCCTCTCCTCTCTCTCTCCCACCTCCCTCTCTCTGTCTCCCCCGTCACTTTCTATTTCTCTTTTTCTCTCTCATTATCCTCCAACTTTGTCACTATCTCCCGCTTTCTCTCCTCCTCCCTCTATACCTCTACTCCTCTCTTCCCTTCACTTTACTTGTTGCGGATTCTTAGTTAAGATGGATATATGTTGGTTCTTACTATTACTATTACTATTTGTATTATATAAATTTCACATCTTTAAATAAAAGGATTCTCATTTTCAATTTTATTAAAACCTTAATATAATTTCTATGGGAATATATTTAGTAGTCACGAGTATAGAGGGTTTAGATATATATCAAAACTAATTATAACATTTTTCCTATTAGCTTCAATTAAAAAATGGTTATAAATTAAATCAAAATAAATTATTTTTCTTGTAAAATAAGTTATGGATTTTGGGCATGTGATATTGATAAGTCATGGTATTGGCCCATGGTATTATAACAAGGCCTATTAAAAAATTAATGATATCCATGGTAAAGTGGGGGTGAGTAACAATGGTTAAGAATCTTGTCATATTGTTATAAAAAAAAAATGATTGTGAAATAACTTATGATTTTTTTGCATGTAGCATTGATAAGCCATGGTATTAGCCCATGCTATTGTAACAAAGCCTATTCACAAGATCAAAGTATCAATGGCAAAGTGGAGGTGAATATCCATGATTAAAAATCTTCTCATATTGTTATAATTTTTTTTTATGATGAAATAAGTTATGTCTTTTCGGCATGTGGTATTGATAAGTCATGTTATTGACCCATGATATTGTAAGAAAGCATATTTACAAGTTAATAATATTCATGGTAAAGTGAGGATGAATATCCATGCTTGAGAATATTTCGTATTGTTATAAAACATTTTGATTGTGAAACAATATATATTTTTTGGGCATGTGGTATTGATAAGTCATGATATTGGCCCATGGTATTGTAACAAAGCCTAATTTTTACACGGTAATAATATCCACAGTAAAGTGGGGGTGAATAAGCATGCTTAGGAATCTTGTCATGTTGTTATAAAATATTTTGGTTGTGAAATAAATTATGGTTTTTTGGCATGCCGTATTGATAAGCCATGGTATTGGCTCTTGGTATTGTAACAAAGCCTATTCATAAGTTAATAAAAAAATAAAAGTGTAATAAATTGAATTCTATTATTTATTACTTTAACTTTTTATTATTAATTTAGCCAACATTTTGATGTTTGCAGTCATACCCGATCACTTTTAACACATATTTTTTTTACTAAGTCGACATTTCGAATTGTTTAAATACTTATGTTACACCTACACATCTACTATATGCTTGGCTATAGATCCTCTCGGCTCAATTACATAAAAGTAAAATAATAGAAGAGGAAATAATAATATAAGGTAAACTAACATAAGAAAAAATAAAAATTTATTGAAATAAAATAGTCAATTTATCCATAAGAAACCGTTTGACTCACTATTTTCACAACCCATGGTTTCTTCAAATGGTATTATTACGTAATGTAGGCCTTTTAAAGGCATACAATACTAATCAATTTTCCACAAAAGAGAAAATACCAATCTTCAATTTGTTGTGCAAAATTAGAATTATTTAAAAATTATATAGAGACATAGAAGATTCACCTGGAAATTCAAGGATTAGGATCTTAGGGCGATTCAGGAATTAGGATTTCAAGTTGTCAATATCACATGTGGTTGCTATTGGTAAAGGTAAGCCTTTTCTTCGAGAAAAACAAATTATAATTTTTTTTTAATGAGAGTGTCCTATATGGAAATTTTCAAAAACAAAATGGGAAACTAGTTTCAATTATTTTCATTTATATATGTATAGTCTTGATTATCGAACAACAAATTAGGCCTTATTTTTGTATCACGGTGTAGGCAACGTTTAAAAAAAATGGGGAATTTCATTTCAATGATTTTGATTTATGTATGTGCTGTATTTATGTCTAAGAAATTACGATTCCTCATGTAGGCCAAATTTTGAGCCTTCTACAAGCCCTAGTTCCATAAACCCATAGTGCCTAATTTCTGCTCAAAATAGGATTCCTTTAATCCCAAGTTTAAGGAGATAAAATCCCTTTTCAATTTTTGTTTAAATATAAGTTGGAGGAGTCACAAGGTTTATATGAATTCCAAAAAAACCACCAGATTTAAGATGTTGGCTATAATAGAGCCAAAATATCTCCAAATATACGTGAATATGCATGACCCCAACTATAAGCAGAACCACCATGACTGAGCCTTTGTATTAGCCACTTTAGTCAAAAGTTTTGGTAACGCTGCACGAGGAAAGGTATTTTATACAACATTTCTAGATAACTTAGATCCTGACTCTTTTGTAACTCGTGCACAAGTTGTATCTTCTGGGACGATGGAGACGTCAATTAGACCCACTCCCATGTTTCTTATTACCACTTGTTATCTGCCTTTCCATGCGAGACTAGATCTATGTCATTATATACATTTCTTTTAACATGCTTATAGTTCCCTCTAGGACTTCACTTTCAGGATGGCATAAAGGGATGTGTGTCAATAATACACTTGTCTTTCCCTTATTTTTAGGCTTATTCAGATGCTATGTCCACCCACTCACAATGATCGAGAGCATTGCAAAGGAAAGTTAATAGAAAACTCTAGGTTATGAGACCTTTGGGTTGGCCCACCTTGGTTCGACATAAGCCTGCTAATCAATTAAAATAATTCACAACATAAAACTTAATGGTAGGTTCCACTTACTCTTTTTCTTTATGACTTCAACTGCTATTGTTATCCCGACTTGATAGGAAAGACTTTTACCAAAACCACCATTGTAGAACCTTTAGGTAGGACAATATTTCCATGACAACCTAGTCTTCTTTCTGAGCACTTTATTTGTCCTTCCAGTGTAATATTTTTGGCCTAAAACTATTAATTACGTCTCTGGGCTCTGTCAGATTCTACCTCCTGATGTTGTCAACTAATGAGGATTGTGAAATAACCAAAATTTGGTTAACTTTTGAAACACTACCTCTCTGTATGTATGTAATGGCCCTAGCAAAAATTACATATAATAAAAGTAAATAAAGGAAAAATAATAACCACAGTTGATGGGACACTTATTCCAAGCTCAATGTTGGAAAAAATGCTAGTGATGGGGAACACTTGTGATTGGTTATGGCTAAAGAAATTTGCCATGGAAATGGATAAGGAGTTGGAAAGAAAAAATGGATGTTTTGACACATTTATTTACGAAAATAATGGAAATTAGGAGAAAAGGGAGGTGAAAGGTCATAGGTTTCATGTGAGAAGGAAATTGAAGGAAAATAATGGAAAATGAATGTTAGGTACCTATACTACTAGTGTAACCCCTTACTATTACTAGTACAACCCCCTTGTTATATTGTTGTACCCATGCAGTCCCCATATTGTTATTATTGTGCCCCATAGAAGCCCACTATTGTTATTAGTGTGCCCTTAGATTATTATTGTTATGTTGGCTCTGATTATATTATGACCCTTTAGACTCCTATATATAGAAAGGAGGCCTTGTCATTTGTATCATCTAAGAATTGTTCATTTGTGTAATGTAAAGGAGGTTACCCCCTTGAAGAGGCTTATTTCTAAGGTGTTGATATATCTTTTCTATCATTTTGTGACTTGGTTTCATAACATTTCATATCAGAGCTATGGGTTCTAGGGTTTCACTGCTCCAAACAAGTCATTGTGGAATTTTCGCTTTAACTTTTTCGCTACGAAGTTTCATAGGCTAAAACAAATACCCATTTGAGAAGAAATCGGTTTGAACTATGCGTCAAAATTTGAGATCTTGTCTCACTATATTTTCGGATATATGATCTGAGGAAGTTAGGGATTTTTCAAACTCTAGAATTTCATCTCAAATAGGTCATCGTGAACTTTTCGTTATAATATCTGTTCTACGAAGGTTCAGACTCTAAAATTAAAACCAATTTGAATTAAGCTCTTGGTGAAGCTTGGGTCCAAAGTTCAGATCTTGTCTTGCTATACTTTCAGAGATATAGTTTGACACATTTATGGTTTCTGCAGGCTCCCGAATTACATCCTAAATAGGCGACCTTGGGAAATCATCATAACTTTCTCTATGAGCATCAAATTGAAATTTCATAAGAAGTTTCAGAAACAAGATAGGCTGTAGTTTTCTTTGTATCAGGTTCAGGTCCTAAGGTTGGAACAGTGAACAAGTCTATAATCGGGACGTCATGGGAGATTTCACATAACGCTTCCTTACAAAATCCAATCTTAATCAGACTTTCACAGTTAGAAAGAGGACTTAGATGGCTACTATAGGATGAAATTTCAGAACTTGGAGATTTGAAATTATGGAGTTACAATTGTTTCAATCGAGCTCCTAAAATCAAGAAAAGGAAATATGAGGAAGTTTGATGGTAAGGATCCAATAAATTGGATACTACAAATGGAGCAATATTTTTATCTACAGGAGGTGCAACTGCTACAAAAGGTACGTATTTCATCTTCATATTTAGAACTGGATCAATTTTTATGCTATAAAGGGCTGTGTTCTCATAGAGTACTTGTCACTTGGTCAATTTTCATGGAAGAAATGATAGCACATTATGAGGATACAAAGAGTAACACCTTCATTAGCCAATTGATAAATCTCAAACAAAGGAGTTCAATGGCAAAGCACATTGAGGATTTCAAAAAATTGAATATAAGGGTAAATGATATTCTAGAGAAGAAAAGGATTGATGTCTTCATAGGGACTTTAAAGGATAACATTCAACATGAGGTTCATCTTTGGGAACCTGATTCACTGGAAAGGGCATTCAGGTTGGGAAGAAAAATTGAAAGAGAAATTATGGAAATAAGGAATCCCACCACTCATGACTATAATTATGGCAATGTTTTTTCTCTTAGCCTTCCACAACCTACAAGGTTTACGCTGCAACAATTAGAAGAAAAAAGAGAAAAAAGGCTTTGTTACAATTGTGACAGAAAATACACTGAAGGACATAAGTGTGTTGAGAAGGAATTATTTTACATAGATTATGAAGAGGAGGAAGAAAAGGATCAAGAAACATCAAATGAAGACGATATACACCAGGAACCAACCATAGAGAAAGAAGAAATGAATCTCACCATATATTGTAAAGAATTGGAAATAATTACCACTCCTCAAACTGTCAAGATAGAAGGAGATATCACTAAGAAAAAGGTTTAAGAAGTGAAAGATCACATTGAGAAAGAAGAAATGAATCCCGGCATATCTTATAATGCATTGGCTGGAATTACCACTCCTCAAACTATCAAGATAGAAGGACATATCAAGAAGAAAAATGTTCAAGAGGTGAAAGATGACATCGAGCATCAAGAAATGAATTCGACCGTATATTGTAATGCATTGGAATAAATTACCACTCAAACTCTCAAGATAGAAGGACATATCAAGAAGAAAAAGATTCAAGCAGTGAAAGATCAAATCAAGCGTCAAGAATTAGTTCTCCAACTTTTAAAGGATAATGCAACTTTGGTACAGAATCAAATGAAACAAGAGGTAGATCAACATCGCAGTGAAATAAGTTTTGACGTAGGTGATTGGGTATTTTTATAGCTACATCTCAAGCAAGACACTGATGAGAAGGAAATGCTGGAAATACTACATGCACTTAAGAAGTGGTGACCTTACCTAATGGGAAGACACTTCAAGGTAAAACTGGATCATGATAGTTTGAAATACTTTTTAGAACAAAGATTGTCTTTAGAAGAAAAGAAAAAATGGGTCACAAATATTTTGGGATATAATTTTGAAATCATCTACAAAAATGGGAAGCTAAATGTTGTTGCAGATGCACTCTCAAGAAGGGATGAGGATGTGGAAGAATTGTTTTGTGTTATTTCTATTATCCAACCAAATTGGATAAACGAAGCAAGGGATGAATGGAAGAATGATGAAGAAGTGTTGCCACTCATTAAAAACTTGCAGAAGATCCCAGTTCAAACAATATTGCCAGAAGTTGAAGAGGAAGGAAAAATCATATTGGAACCTGGAGCAGTCATAGAAACAAGGACCCAACAGCTATGAAATCAATCAATTTTAGAGTATCTCATAAAGTGGAAGAACTTACTCGCTGAGGATTCTACATGGGAGGACAATAATTTTATATAGAAGCATCAAGAACTACTCAAGCATTGAGGACAACACTTTTTGAAGGAGAGAGGCATGTTAGGTCCCTATACTACTAGTGTAACCCCTTATTGTTATTAGTACAACCCCCTTATTATATTGGTGTGCCCATGTAGTCATCATATTGTTATTATTGTGCCCCATTGAAGCCCACTATTGTTATTAGTGTGCCCTTAGATTATTACTATTATGTTAGCTCTGATTATATTATGACCCCTTAGACTCCTATATATAGAAAGGAGGTATTGTCATTTGTATCATCCAAGAATTGTTCATTTGTGTAATGTAGAGGAGGTTTCCCCCTTGAAGAGGCTTACTTCTAAGGTGTGTATCAATCTTTTCTATCTTTTTGTGAGATGGTTTCATAGCAATGAATAAAATAGAAGCCTCATTCATAAAACGTTTTCTCAAGATTAGTTGGTAACCTTTTGTCAGTTCAATTTTGGAGCTCACTCCTTATTCTCTCTCCCTCTTATACTTATAGACACTTAAAGTTTTTGTGGAGAACTCTTGGTGGGTGTGGCATACTTGGATTATTAGCTAAAGAAGGAAAATGAAGACAAGGAAAGTGTGAGAGGGCACCAAGATTAGAAACTACATTAGATTTGTTTGCAGGTATCGAGTTGCATGTATTGTTTCTTCACTAGTTTTTGCATGCATGACATATGTATGTGGATTCTTGGTCATGATCTGTCATTGGCATCAAGGATTGTCTGGATTGACAGTGGATATCCTAGCCTTGCCATTTCCTGGATAGACATGGTGATCTTGTGTTTACTTTCATTATTTGCTTTTGGATGGTTCTCATGTTTCCTTAGCATGGGTTGAGTTATTAGTTCCTGGAAGGCTTGGCTGAACAAATGCTATAGAAGCCTTGGTTAGACAAATGTTCTAGAAGCCCTTAGTGGGTTGAGTTGCTAGTTGTGGGTTGGGTTACTAGTAATGGAAGCCTTGGTTGGAACAAACACTATGGAAGAAATGGAAGGCTTGGATAGAGACCAATCTGCTAATGGTTTTATGATGTCTGACCATGAGGTGGAATCATTGGTTGATGGCTTGAGGTGGATGACCTCTGGAAGCCTTGAATGATTTTTGATTAATGTGATCTATGATTTCCCACATTCATGCTTGGAATATGGCACATGGGTGAATGGATAAAGAGATGTTTGGCTCAACCATCCTACAGTCAGGTGGAACATGGAAGTCCCATCTCGGGTTTGGATTTTTCATCATCTATGAAAGGTTATTTCTATGTATATTCATATGAGAATTTTGATGGATTTTATGTGGTCTATATGGCTATACTTTCATGAGTATTTGTGCCACTATTAAGTTGGTTACATATGTGTTTTATGAGACTATCCATGTATGGCTTTCATCATGTTTTTAAATGTCATTAGAGGATCAATGTATATATGACCTAATGGATGGAATTGTAGTTGATGTATTGAGGCATCAATGGTTCTTAGTGATTCTCAGCTAAGTATGATACCCCTCTACTTAGAACTGTTATTTACACCTCTATATTACATATTCATGATATGTTTGATGAAATACATGTCATGGCTAGTAGGAGTCTAGTCAAGGTATTAAACAAGTATTTTCTTTAATACTGTCAATTACATGTTCTTTTAATATTATGGTGAGATGGTTAAATTATGGGCAGTGACCTGGGCTCTGTGCCTGAAAAAGTTCCTTAAATCCCAAAGTCACTGGCATAGAACTGGCAAACTTAGTCTTTGGTCGCTAGCAGACAAGCCTATGAGAGCGAGTTTGGGTTTCCAGACTCTATCATGCCTATAGCATGAGAGCGATTGAGGCTTAAGTTGTCGAAAAGTTCAGTAGGACAGAAGGGAAAGATGTATAAAGTATTGGATTGGTTCTTGAGGGTCTTGGAGCTGATGTTGAATGTTTGTATGGTGTGTTTCCATCAGTTCCACTTCCTTAACGTGACTTAGGAGGTTGAATCATATCATAGTGGCCTCTCATGGCATGTTTACCCCTGCTCGTGGTTAGCTTGGGTAGGTGTGGGAGGAGGGTGTTACAGAGTGGTATTAGTGCATTGTTCACCCCATGAACTAATTTGGTTATGTATTAGTCATTCATGCATGTCAGTTGCATGTATGTCTCTCACCCTTACATTCCATGTCATTGTTGCATTTGCATGATGTTGATCATGGTTGTAGTGATGTCATTATGTGAAATTTGAGGTTTTTATTGTGGAATGCATCGATGTGAGTGTATGACTAGTTACATGACAATTTATGTCTCATACATGTATCATCATAGTATTATTAGTTGTATTCTTGCATGTTTGGTTAGATTCTTGTATGCTTGGTTGCATGCATGATTATTTCAAGTTTGATTTCAAGTATCATTCATTGACATTTGATCATATGTACTTATGCATATGTGTAGTTGGTTATGTATTGTTTATGTATGTTCAAGTTTGCATGTGGTCAAGAGTACAACAATGTAGTGGTTGTTGTTGTGCATGAGGTTGTGATGTGTATTATTGTTAAGGTCATGCATTGATGACTGCAACCTAGCTAGAATGATGGTTTCATGGTAATGTGCTTATGTATTAAGTTTCCATATACTGTCATCATTATTTTATACATGTATCACGTTGATTTGTTGATCTTGTAGACAAGGTATCCTTCCTGAGCTATGCTAAGGTACATCGTTTCATTGTGATTTGGTTTAGGTGACATGATATACCTTACATGAAGAAATATCAAATGGCTAGGAGGATGGTTGACTACAAAGAATATCCCTACGAATCCGAAGAGTAGTATGGTGTTAGGAACTCTTCCAATTTGGCAGTGACACATAGAAACTTAAAGGAAGAAATAAGGAGTTGTAAGGTAGATAAGGACATAATCATGTAGACACAAGAGAAACAAGCAGAGGTAAATGCAGTGATACTTCAGAGTTTGTTAGATTTTCCATGACAGGGGAAACGTTGGATCTACTATGATAAAGAGGGTAGAACTAATGGGGCATATAGTATTCGGTCACATGTTAGTCACAAGTCAGATAAAGACGAGACAATTAGAGACAACAAATAGTTGGAAACTCCAGATAGGAGAGGGGATAGACACATGTATTATTCTATTTCTGATTCACAGGCATCATGATCATCATCGTTATCATCCTTACAAGAGTGATAGGGGATATTTCCTAGATGCATTTAAGAAAGAAAAACCACCAACATTTGATGGAGAGATGAAGAAACTGCATGATGCAGAGGCATGGTGGCTTGGCATGAGGAAATTATTCATATTTCATGACTATTCAGAGAACATGAAAGCTAGAGTGGTTACATTCAGTCTCAAAGGTAAAGAAGGCATTTGGTGAGAGGATGTGAAGAATGTTAGATGCATTAATGAGGAGGATTTGACTTGGAGTGAGTCTGAGTGGCTATTCAAGAAGAATTATTTGTAAAAAAGATACTTTGATGACAAGGCGAAAGAATTTGATGAGTTAAATATTGGTTCCATGACACATGAAAATTACACTAGAATATTCTTGGAGTTGTTGAGGTATGTTTCTTATCTCATAGAGGAAAAGGCAAATATTTAGAGGTTCATTAGTGGTTTATTAGTTGCATATAAAGACATGATTGAGTTCAATGAACCTAGATCATTGGAGGAGGCCATTTGTAAGCTAAGGAATTTCTATGAACAATCAAAGCACAGAGCTGAGATTAAGCTAGACTAGAGACATAATGCAAATAACAAAGTAAAATGGGACAAGAAGCGAGCAAGGCCTATGATATAAGTAAAAAAGAGAATGTTTCACCACTTAAGAAGTTCAATGAGTCAGATAGAGGAAAAAGATTCTGATCGGAAGAACAGAATAAGGAGACAGGCTAGAAGCCTAAAGAGTGTTGGACTTGTTAGCACTCAAATCTACCTTAGGCTGAAATAAGGTAAGACTCAAGGCTACATCAAACCACGCTCAGCCTCGTAGCTAGCCCTACTAGGACAGCAGAGGGCTCTCTCCGGGTCAAACTCGGCAAAAGGTAATCAAAAGGCTCGAGATGACCGAATTGATGATTGATTTTAGGCTACGTATTAAGTATGAAGAGTTTAGGATTTATTTTTTATGATTTTGTTGAAATCAAGGGAAAGGCAATTTTGGGTGCGGGGATGAGGCACAGTTTCTGCAAAGGTCTACTTGGGGCAAGATAGGCGATTGTTTTGATGCCTTAAAGCAAGTGATATGGGTATATCAGATCTGTGAGAGGCTAAGGAGAGAAAGGGGTCTCAAGGATTCTCCTTAAACTGAAGAAAACATAGAATATTAAATAAATTTGAAGGCAGAGCATAGCAATTTCATGGATTCTACCTTACCACTTCATGTGCTTAATAAGAGAAGATTGAATAGAGATAATCATGCACATACACAACTTACAAGTACTAAGAGATGTTAGCGCTCAGATCTACCTTAGGCTGAAATAAGGTAAGACTCAAGGCTACATCAAACCACGCTCAGCCTCGTAGCTAGCCCTACGAGGACAGGAGAGGGCTCTCTCCCAGTCAAACTCGGCAAAAGGTAATCGAAAAGGCTCGAGATGACTGAATTGATGACTAATTTTAGGCTAGGTATTAAGTATGAAGAGTTTAGGATTTATTTTTTATGATTTTGTTGAAATCAAGGGAAAGGCAATTTTGGGTGCGGGGATGAGGCACAATTTTTGCAGAGGTCTACTTGGGGCAAGATAGGCGATTGTTTTGTTTCCTTAAAGCAAGTGATATGGGTATATCAGACCGATGAGAGGCTAAGGAGAGCAAGGGGTCACAAGGATTCTCCTTAAACTGAAGAAAACATAGAATATTAAACAAATTTAAAGGCAAAGCATAGCAATTTCATGGATTCTACCTTAACACTTCATTTGCTTAATAAGAGAAGATTCAATAGAGATAATAATGCACATACACAACTTACAAGTACTGAGAGAAACACACCATCAAGACATAAAGCCACATGGATCCCAAATAGTGCTGTAGAACCCTAGTCTTTCCTTTGCCAAAACTGCTAGTAAAATATGTACAATATAGTCTCAAAACTATCCCAAGAGTCCAACCTCTCCTACTAAATGAAAATTTATGTATATAGAACAATCTATCCTCATTCCCTAACCTCTAGGGGTCGAGCTCCTCCTTCTAGGAGCAGTCTGAAAAGATTCTAAACATGGAGCAAGAATCTAGATGACCAAACAACCTGCCTCTAAAAGGAAGAAAACTGATTCATTACATTAATTTCTTGCTAATTTGTGAATGAATCATCTAGAAGAAGGTAGATAAGTGCCATGTTACCTTACATACATCAAATTACATCATTTTGGGTCAAAAATTACATCAAAGAGTGAAACTGGTGAAAACTAGCCGAATTCTTGAGTTGAAGGTGAAAAACTGGGCCAAAAACTGTATGCGTAGTGCCCCTGATCCCTATGCGTAGCGCCCGTTTGAGCCTATTTGTGGAGAACTTCCGGACATCCAAATTGATCTCATGATAGCTCGTTGGAAAGCCTTGGATGTCTACTTTCCAACCCAAGTGGAATTTTCCTATTTGGAGCTCATTTGCCCCCTCACAACGGAATTTGCCTAGAGGTACTTCCTGCAGTTGGAAAAGGTGGCAGCATGGTGGTTTTCATGATGTTTTTGGACATTTTGACCATCCAGAACTTGATGAAATGCCTTGGCAGTGGCTGTACAAGTGTATTTCTTCATGAAAAATACAAAACTACAAGCCATTTGTCATTTGGACCTCCCAATCTTCAGGGTAGCGTGCTGCGCGCTACGCGTAGAACCCAAAAACTTGTTTCTTAAGCCAAAATTTTTGAAATGAAAAATTTTTCTCCAAATGTGCCCAAAATTGGAGTGAAGACCCTCCATCATGTATCATGCTCAACTAGTGAAGCCTCGACCAAAACTCGAAGCGGATCAGGCCTTTTGTGTCGTTTTTGTACTTTTCTCAAACGCCATTTGAGGACCTTGATTCTCGCTTTGCAAACATGCATACGAGCCCAATAGTGAGTCTTCATGTGACGAAGCATGTCCTTGTCCCTATTTTCCTTCGCCAACAACTTCTCCGAATGAGTGTTGACCCGGATGAGCATTGATTCCCTATCAATAGGTGTCAAATCACCGAGTCTCCTTCGGGCCAATTCCTGGTCTTCGCGGATCTTCCGCAGCTCATAAAGTTCATGCTCATCTTCCAAATTCTCGTTGCGCTGCTCTAGGTAGTTGATCACCCATTTAGCCATCTGCAATTTCTTTTGCAGCGACTCATTCTCGACCCTTTGCTCTCGGATGATCTCCTTTAGCTCGGAACTAGGAGAGCTAGCATCAACATCAATGATATCTATGTCCTGGCCTCCTGAACGACCCTCGTCAACCATGGGTCTCTTGCTCCTGTCCTGACTCTGTACCTATGTTGTAGATGGAAGCGAGACCCCTTACACATGATGTGGAGATAATACTCGCTCTATTGATGGTGTCGACAAGACCACTTCCACCCCGGGTGGAGATAGTACTCGTCATGTGGCTGCAAATAAGGCCCTATGGCCTTTCTGATATGTCACATATACGGGAGCATCAACATGCTCGGTCTTGGGAATGTCAAGCTGCTATGAAGGCCCTCCCTCATCATGAACCAACTTTGGTGGTGGCTAAGGCATTGTGAAAATGTCACGAGCAATAAAATCCTCCCATGTAATGCCTTGCTGTGTCAGCTGATGAATCACCATGATTTTGATCAATGCATAATGGTATATGCTCCTGTGCTACTGTGCTGGGCTCTTCTTTTGCACTAAAGGCACCATCCTCTCTATGTTGCGAAACATAAAATATGGGATGTTCATCAGGCGCACCCTTGTAAAATGCATCAATAAACGGACATGGTATGCATAAAGACGTGAGAATCTGCCCTCACAACTGAAATATCGAATGATAAGTTTCATCAAAGGTTCAAACCGGTCATTCAGGTAGTGGAAAGGAAAAATTATACTCAAGCGCCTCATATACCCCGGTTTAATATATGGCTCATAATATGATTTCTCTAGCTGATGACGCTTATTCCATTGCTCCCCGATATTCGGAATTCCTGTGGCCTCTGCAATGGTCTCTGGTGACAAAATGAAATTAACTCCAGCAAGGTTTACATGGCCATCATGTAAATGGAGAACAAACAAGCGAGCTAATTCACGATGATGCTGAAACTGTGAAATTAGCTCACAAAAATGATAGCATGACTGGTGGTGAAAGAAATCCATGGCAAGTGGGCAAGCCTGCAATTGTACCATAGAAGTGGGTTCTTCTCTGAGATGTTTACCACCTTTGCCACCTTTACGAGGTCTTTGTGGCACATTTCCTTCTGTGGTGGAATCACTTTCATTTTCTTGCTCATAAGGTGACTCTGTATCTGACATGGTTTTGAGAACAAAATAGGTGCAATAGGAGGACTGGAATGTGTATGTTGTATGTGTAATGAAATCCCAATTTCAATGTATCCTCAAAAAAACAGTTGAAGCATCATAAACATTCTGCCATAATGGGTATTTTGTTTGGTATATTTGGTCACAAAAACAATCACAAAGATGTTGTGGTATGAAGTGTTGCTGTCTACAATTTTTTTTTTAAATACCCTATACAAAGTTTCAATAATGGCCTAGGGTTTGATTTATTTTCTTAAACCCAACACCACTTTCACTTCTTCAAACACAAATTAGACACTATTCAACTTTATGCTTGAGTCAAAGAAAACACCTACTTGTAGTTGCTGGGGTGATTTGATAAGTTTTAGGCACAAAACATAGCGTTCGAATGGATGCGTAGCACACCTCCTTATGCATAGCACCTATGTAAATTTACACAAGATGTGCGTGCCCAATGCGTAGCGCACCGCTCAGTGCATAGCACACCAATCCTATGCATAGCGCACACCTTCACTCTGCCTCTAGGGTTTTAAATTTGGTTTTTTTCACCCTCCAATCTTGACAATGCTTCTTGCTCGGATATGTGGTGAAGTAAAAGACTTGTTTCACTTTATATACACCCACAAAATATCTAATTTGAATAAATTAACTTCAAAACCCACTTTGTAA
The DNA here is from genome assembly GCA_000404065.3 of Pinus taeda. Lineage (NCBI taxonomy): Eukaryota > Viridiplantae > Streptophyta > Pinopsida > Pinales > Pinaceae > Pinus > Pinus taeda. The sequence goes on from APFE031558355.1 coordinate 22,733, forward strand.
AGTTTGGGCACTTTCACTTTTGGCCTATTAATACAATGATGCTTTTTTATTTTCTTTTTCTTTTCTGAGGTTTGAACTGAAGCTCTTTGTTGATTTTTGTTTGCAGGGATAGTTGTAACATGCTCTAGCAAAGGCGACCAAGGCTGCACTTGAACATTTGAAGGATTGAAAATTTTGACAATTTCTTACAAAAATGAGAAGGTGACTTATCTTCAAAACGGAGTTTTGAAGAGAAGTCCTAATTCAACTGTACAATAATGAAAATTATTGAAATGATGATCTATCAAAGACATCCCTCTCGCCTGCTAGTCTTCTAATACTTTGCAAGACAAAAATGACCCAACCCTAGACCTAAAACCTCAAAATTTAAAACATGATTGTGAATGACCTTGGAAAACTTTATTTTAATGAATAAACCTGAACCAGCAGTGCCAAGAATGAGGGGAATGAGTGACACACAACTAATCCATTAGATTTATGGCATGCCTAATGAAATGCAACTGATCAAATGGATGGGACACCTAAAACATGAAATGAAAAAAAGAGCTTTTGATCTCTGATGGAGGGATAACTAGACTGACTCTAACAGGACTTATGTGAAGGATCATTGCGAAAGAGATGGTCTATAGAATGACGGTCATAGACCATAGATATAAAGTGCACAAGAGGTACAAACTCTTGGGGATGTTGCTCAAAATATTCCATGTATCTTTGCATCATTGGATAACAAATATTAAGATCATCACGCATCTATCATTGAAACGAACGATAAGCTTTGTGATCAAGTTATTTCTATTTTGATTGACCCTGGATCTAATTATAGCTATGTTAGTCCTAAATTTGTGGATAAGTGTGGTTTGAGTAAGGAATTACATAGAGAGTCTTTGTTAGTGTAGTTCACTACAGGTAAAAATAAGCGAGTTCATCATTGGGTAAGAGCTTGTGCATTTGATTTGAATGGTATGCCCACCGCAACACATTTGAATGTATTTCCATTGGGATCATACAATATGTTGTTTGGCATGGATTGGTTGTATCTTCGTAGAACCAAAGTAGATTGTTATGAGAAAACCATTGAGTGTGTTGATAAGAATGGAGAACCAAGATACTTGTAGGGTAAAAGGAAAGCTAGATCAATTAGGATGGTGACATATTTTCAATAAAAACAGTCACATGAAGGGGTGTAAGTTATTTTTAGTGCACATTTATAGTGATAAGGGTAAGGAAGTTGAAGATGCATATGTGTTGAGCAAGTGTCTAGTTTTGTGGCACTTCAAGGATCTATTTCCTAAGGAAATTACAGAGTTTCCACCTCATAGGGGCATAGAATTTTCTACTAAGTTAGTGCCAAGGGTAGCTCGAGAATCAAAAACAGCTTATACGATGAGCACACCTGAGTTGGTTGAGTTAAATTTGTAGTTGAAGGAAATGTTGGAGAAGGGGTACATTTGGCCAAGTGTATCACCTTGGGGTGCACTAGTTTTGTTTGTAAAGAAGAAAGATGGTACTCTCAGATTATGCATTGACTACAGGCAGTTGAACAAAGTAACCATGAAGAACAGGTACTCGTTGTTGAGGATTCATGACTTGTTCAATCAGCTGTAGGGAGCAACAATGTTCTCTAAGATCGACTTGAGATCTTGATATTATTAGGTATACATCAAAGAGGAGGATATTTACAAGAACACATTCAAGGCCAGGTATGAGCATTATGAGTTGGTTGTTTCATTTGGCCTAACTAATTCTCCAACTATATTTATGTGCTTGATGAATAGTGTTGCATCTATATTTGGGTAAGTTTATTATTATGTTCATTAATGATATACTTGTATATTCTAAAAATCACGAAGAGCATGCAAAACATTTAGAAACTGTGTTGAGGTCGTTGAGAGAGCATCAGTTGTATGCTAATCTCAACAAGTGTAGTTTCCTTCAAATTAAGGTACATTACTTGGGGCATGTTGTCTCCAAGGAAGGAATTGGAGTTGATCCATAAAATATAAGATCCATCATGGAGTTGGTAGCTCATAAGAATGTGGATGAGGTGAGATCCTTCATGGGTTTGGGAGGCTACTATAGGAGGTTCATCAGGAACTTCTCACAAATTTCTTATTCTATCACATCATTGTAGTGGAAAGGTAAGAAGTTTGAATGGACAGAAGAGTGTGAGGCTAGATTTGAGCAGATCAAGCAATTGTTGACACAGGAACCATTGTTAAAGATTGTAGATCGAGACAAGGAGTTTTTCGTATGCACAGATTGTTGCAAGAGAGGACTTGGTGGAGTCCTTATGCAAGATGGATAAGTCATATGCTATGAGTTGCAGATGTTGGATGAGCATGAGCAGAACTATGCCACGCATGATATTGAGTTGGCAACAATTATACATGCATTGAATATGTGGAGACACTATCTTGTGGGAAAGAGGTTCACCTTAATGAATGATCATAGTAGTTTATGGTATCTACTTCACCAACCGAATTTGAATGGTAGGCAGGCTTAGTGGTTGGCTATGATCAATGAGGTTTATTTTGAGATTAAGTATATTAAAGGTAAAGGGAACAAAGTGGAAAATTCTCTTAGGAGATGGATACAGGTAAATCACTTAGAAGCTATGAGCTCCTATGGGATAGATCTACAAGATAGGATCTTTTGAGCAGGTCAATAGGATGTCAAATATATAAATATTATGCATAGGTTACAACAGAGTACTGGCACAGGAATAGGTAGTGGTACAGGTATAGGTACAGGTACAGATGATGGTACAGGTATAGGTATAGGTACATGCATAACTGATGGTATAGGTAGAAGTTATGGTACAAGTATAGGTAGTGGTATAGGTATAGATACAAGGACATGTACAAGTATGGGTAGTGGTATATGTGTAGGTGCATAGGATATTGACTATTGTCTTGCAATGTATGGATTGGTTAAATTCATAGACAGGGTATATCTATTAGATAACAATAAGATGAATAAGGTGATCTTGAGGAATTTTTGTGTGGAATCATACTCAGGTTACCCAGGTTATCATAAGACGCTGACAACAGTGAAGATATTTTACTATTGGCCGAATTTGAAGAGGGATGTAGCAAAATTCGTGGTTAGGTGTTTTGATTGTTAGTGTGTGAAATCATAATGTAATCATCCATGTGGACTACTATAGTCAATCACAATCCCGGAGTGGAAATGGGAAGTCATTTCCGTGGAATTCATTACAGGTTTTCCGAAGACACTGAGAAAACATTATTCGAACATGGTATTTATCGACATATTGACAAAGCTTTCACATTTCATTTCGGTGAGATCTACATTTTCAGCTAGCAATGTAGCACAACTATTCATCTGAGATGTGGGCATATTGCATGGTGTTCTAAAGAAGATTATGTTAGATAGGGATGCGAAGTTCATTTCCAATTGTTGGAATGAGTCATTTGTAGGCTTGGGCATGGATTTGGCCTTCAATATGACTTATCATCCACAAATATATGAAAAAATAGAGACAATCAATAGAATATTGGAATACATGTTGAGGATGTATGTGACACATTAGTAGTGAATGTGGGAAGAGTACCTTCCATTGGTAGAGTTCTCATACAAAAATGGGTATCAGGAATCTTTCCTAATGAGTCCTTTCGAGTCATTGTATTAATGGAGTTGTAACAATCTCGTCAGTTGGAGTGATCCTATTAATAGGGTGTTTATTGGACCAAACATGTTAGCAGACATGGAATAGGAAATGTAGGTTATAAAGAAGAATCTAAAGGCATCGTAGGATAGGAAGAAAATCTATGCAGATCGAAACATGTTATTCAAGGAGTTATAGGTTGGGGAACATGTGTACTTGTACATCAAACTGAAGAAGAGCTCATTTTGGATTGGATCATGTACAAAGCTGGCACCATGGTTTGTTGACCCTTTAGTATTGTTGAGAGGATTGGGCTAGTAGCCTGTCGACTTACACTGTTTCCGACAGTGAAATTCCATGATGTTTTCCATGTGTCATTGCTGAAGAAGTATGTTAAATATGTTGAACATGTGATTGACTGGTCTGTATTGTAGGTGGAACTAGATGGAGAAGTCTAGTTGGAGCCTCAGTGTATATTGCAGAAAAAGGTTCTCATGCTTCAGAACTAAGCAATTGAGAAAGTTTAGGTGCAATGGAAGCACTTTGGGTCTGATGAAGCTACATGGGAGATGGTGAACCAAATGCAGGCTATGTATCCTTCCTTGTTTTCCAATTGAGGAAAACCATTTTTGGCTTGGTGTTGTGGTGTGGTTTGTGGTATATATTTTGGTATATGTTTTGATGATGATGGTTTACGTACATGTATATGGATGTAAATATTGCCATGAGATATGCTATAAAGCTCCAATAAGAGGTATGGGTGTCATCTCATGTTGATTTTATGTTGTTATATTTCACGTTGGTTTGCTTCTTAGTAGGTCGATCATTGTAAATATTGCATTGAACTAGGTTATAAACCTCCATCGTAAGTATATTTTTGTTACAACATTTTTTCAGTTATAAGTGTTTTTAAACACCAAGGATGGTGTTCCCCCAAGGAGGAGAGTTATGTAAGAGCCCTAGCAAAAAATCCATGTAATAAAAGTAAATAAATGCTAAATAATAACCACAGTTGATGTGACACCTATTCCAAGCTGAATGTTGGGACACTTGTGATTGGTTATGGCTAAGGAAATTGGAAAAGGAAATGGCTAAGGCTATGGAAAGGAAAAATGCAAATTTTGGCACATTTATTTATAAAAATAAGGGAAATTAGGAGAAAAGGGAGGTGAAAGGTCACATGTTTCATGTGAGGAGGAAATTGAAGGAAAATAATGGAAATGAAGAAAATAGAGGCCTCATTCATAAAAAAGGCTTCTGAGGATTAGTTGGTAATCTTTTGTGACTTCATTTTTGGAGCTTTCTCCTTATTCTCTCCCTCTCATCCACTTGGAGACTTAGATTTTTCTTGGAGCACTCTTGGTGGGTATGGCATACTTGGATTCTTGGAGCAAGAAGGTAATGGAAGAGTAGGAAGGCACAACAGGGCATCAATATCATCAACTACATCATATTTTCTTGTAGGTACCGAGTTGCATGTATGTTTTCTTAACTAGTTTTGGAATGCATGGCATATGCATGGGGATTCATGGTCATGATCTGTCATTGGCATGGACGATTATCTGGATTGATAGTGGATTGCCTAACATTGTCATTTCCTCAATATCCATGGTGATTGTGGGTTTAATCTCATTATTTTTTTTTTTTGGTTCTCATGGTTCCTTAGTTTGGGTGGAGTTAATAGTTCCTAGAAGCCCTAGTTGTACAAACACTTTGAAAGCCCCATAACAACTTGGGTTGAGTTACTTTCCCTGGAAGCCTTGGTTGGAAAAACACTTTGGAATGCCTTGGTGGTTTGAGTTACTAGTCTGGGAAGCCTTGGTTGTAACAACACTCTGGAAGCCCAACAAAAATTGTGGGTTGAGTTATTAGTCCTATAAGCCTTCGTTGGAACAAATTCTCTAGAAGCCCTGGAAGGCTTGGATGGAGACCAATATGATGATGGTTTTGTGATGTCCTACTGTAAGGTGGAATCACTATTTCATAGTTTGAGGTGGATGGCCTCTTGAAGCCCTTTATGAGTTTTGCGTTATGCGTTCTATGAGATCCCACATTCATGCTTCGAATATGGTGAGGGTGAATGGGTAAAGAGAGATTTGGATCAACCATTATACAGTTGAGTGGAACTCAGAAGTCACATTTGAGGTTTAGATTTTGCATCATTAATGAAAGGTTATTTCTCCTTGTATTTCAATGAGAATTTTGATGGATTATATTTGGTCTATATGGTTGTACTTTCATGAGTATCTTCGTTGCTATTATGTTGGTTATGTATGTGTTTTATAGCAAGAGCCATGTATGGATTTCATTAATATTTTACTTTTAATTGAATGATCAATCTATCTATGACCTAATTAATGGAATGGGAGTTGATGTATTGAGGCATCAATTGTTCTTAGTGATTCTCAGCTATGTAGATTACACCTGTAGATTACACCCATAACTATTATTTACACCTGTAGATTACATATTCATGTTATGTTTGACGAAACGCTTGTCATGACTAGTAGGGTTTGAGTCAAGGTCTTAAACAAGTATTTTCTTTGATACTATAAATTCCATGTTATTGTACTATTCTCAAGAGATGGTTAAAATTTGGGAAGTGACCTGGTCTTTGGGCCTAACAAAGAGGCTTAAATCCTGTGGTTGTTGGCATAGCACTGACAAATTTAGTCTTTGGTCACTCGAAGAGAATCCTATGAGAGCAACTTTTGGTTTATGGACGATGTCATGCCTATAGCATGAGAGTGAACAAGGCTTAAGTTTTCCAAAAGTTCAGTGGGAGCTAAGGGAAATATCTCTAAAGTATTGGATTGTCTCCTCAGGGTCCTGTAGTTGATGTTGAATGTCTTTATGGTGAGTTTCCATTGGTTCCACTTCTTTAACTTGACCTAGGAGGTCGAATAATATCATAGCGGCCTCTCGTTGCATGTTTACATTGACTAGTCGGTTGCTTCGGTAGATGTGGGATGAGGGTGTTACAACGTATTTAGCCTTATGAAATCCTATAGGCCTCTACTATTCCTTCTCAAGAAACCATCCTACAATAGGTCTCATATATACATGTTATATATTATATGCTCCTCTTCGCCCTGTCTAGAAATAACTTCAGAACCATTCTTTTCTGTAATAATTATATAAATATAGTATATATTATATATATATATTATATTATATATATATATATATATATATTAATCATATATAATATATATAATATATATAGATATTGTGCATGTGTTATAGTGTATGTATTCTTGACATAAAGACTGCAGAAAGACCAGTTATTAAAAGAAAATATTACTCCCCTCTCACACATAGATGCACTTGTGACACTTGGACATAGAGCTTCCTTCCTCTTATTAATTAAAAGAAAAGAAAAAAAATTACATAGGTCCTTGTAGCAAGATTTACATTGCATGGCCCTTTCTTTGCATTGAACCCATCTTTGGCTTCCTCAAGCCTCTTGATCCTGTCTTTTCTCACACACACCTCTGAACACCCTCTTCTTGGTTTCATTGATCTCATGCAAGTTTAATACAAAAGGGATTATGAACTAATTTAGTTTAGATCCATAATTCCCTCACATGAACCCCTATTATAGGATCTTAGATCCACAAATATTTTAATAAATCTAACAACCCTTGAATCTCTTTAACGTATTCACAGATTCTCTTTAATGTACTCAAATATCTGCATAGGAAAATAAAAGACAAAGACAACCATAGTTTGTAGATATTTTAGAGCCAATTCTTGAGCAAAATATCTCGTTAGGCATAGGTCCAAGTCAACTAGATGGATATAGCTCTGAAAGAGATTTCCAATGCTATATAGAAGTCCCAAAATCAGCTCCTGCATTTAAAGATAGATCTAGTCAAAGCTCTATGCCGCTAAAGTCAAATAACAAAGTTAAAAGGAATTTGGATGAGCTTTGGAGAAAAGCGTTGCCAAAGGGTAGTGACAATGATGTCAAAACCTCTAAGTGAGAGCTATCCCAAAAGTTTGTTTAGAGAGCATAAAGGAATGGATCATAGGAAGGCATAGGGCTACCTACCAGATTTGCGGGGAACAATGGAAACAACTTTTTAGATGGGATTTGTGGTCCCATAATTGGTTTCCTTCATAATTGATTACAGATATTAACAATGGAGATCTAATATGAGGGAACTCCCCCAAAAACCACAATTCGCTCAGGGGTGTTGTCGAAGACTAGAGGATTGAACTTGACGATTTTCCAAAAAAACAAAATGGTCACAAAAAAGGCCTTATAGGACCTTTTCTGTGTCCTCCAGGATCAGAGGTGGCAATTCACTATTTCCCAAGACATTGTCAAGTGGTGACATTAGCATGGACACATGGTAGGTAGATTCAAGGTTTTTGGGCACCTAAATGACCCTTTTCTGGGTGAAAAGTGTCACAGCTCAGAGCTCGAGACGTGACAGGAGTGATGTCATTATGATGTCATCAGAGAGGTATGACCTTGATGGTTAAAAAAAAGGTGCAATGGGAAAGAGTTGGGAGGAGTTTGTAGGGACATGATGGTAGGTTGGTAGAGAGGTAGCTAATCAAAAAGGTGTTGGGCAGACCCTCATGAAAAATAATCCATTTGGACCCATCCCGACAACTTATAAAAGGAGCATCTAAGGAAGGAACTGGAAATAAAAGTGTCGGGACATCTCACCACTCACAGCGCAGAAGTAACATCTAATTATATTGGTGCTGGGAGGACCCCACCACGATAGCTCATCTTGTAAGGGAACAAAAACCAACACAGCAAAAGCCAATTAAAAATATTCTCAACGGTCCCCACGTGACACTTTGACCTAGAGGCATGACAATAGGTGAATTATAGTGATCCTTATTTAATAAGGCCATATCACATTTAATAATGAATGTTATCTTATATAATAATAATTAATATTTTCAAACATTGCATTAAATGTCGATTATATTTTTTCATTATTTTTACTAATGAAAACATATTATTTTTACTAATAAGAACATAGAACTCTATTACATTTATTGGAGATATCAGTATTTCAATAGCTTTTGAGAAGTATTTTTCTCAATGTTTACAGTATATGCAATGATAAATCATGATTTCATGTATGAGTGTTGACCACCATATTAACGTAGTCCAAGCAGCCAAAGTCCTATGTAGAAATGTTGGCCTCAATGTTAAAGCAAACCAAAAATTTCATCCATAATCTCAAATTCCATGTCCAAGTGTTCATGTTCCATTTTAACTAATGACAACTTATATTGTCTAATCATTGAGTGTTGCGCTCGAATTACCCACCACGTCCATGTGGATCCAAATAAATAGAACCGTCCAAAGAAGCAAATCATCCATATAGCTATAAAAGAATTGACTTGAGGGGAATCATATAACTATAAAAAAAAAATCATATTGAAATGTGGAAAGCACCACCTAGTTTTTTTCCCTCATTAACAATATTCTCTTTACATTGTTCAGAAAAGAAATTACATTGAAACTAATAGTAGCTATTTTCCTAAAACTGACATTTGTCTAACTCATCACAACCTTCTTCTAAATCACAACAAGAAATGTATAGTAAGGATTGATGATATTGTTACTCTCTTTTATAATGATATTATCAAATTTGTCCTTAACATATTTTGAAAACTCCATTGGTCTAATTCCTCATTGATATGCTTCTACCCTTTCATTATTTCAGCCTATTTCTCTTAAATTTTCTCATGTGTTCATTATTTCATTCTACTAGGCTTTGTTGGTGGAAAATTGCAAGACTTGTAGTCATGGTAGCCTCAACTTGTTGACCATAATCTCACCATGTACATTCATTGAGGTGGTTTTTAAATTGTAAAATGTAAATCAATATATTTTGTATTTATAAAGTTATGCAATATCTAAGAGTATATAATTATTGAGAAACAAAAAGAAGATTTCAAATTACAATAACTTCCTTCATCCAACTATCTATTTATATGAGAATGTTTTTCTTAGAAATCAAATATTTTTATTGAAAAAAATACCAATTTATAATTTACTTATATAAATTATTTATAAAATATATTAAAATTGATTAAAAAATATTGAAATAAAAATTATTAATTTAAATAAACATAAAATAAAATTATGAGTATTAAATGTATAATAAATATACTGTGATGGTAACCATCAATCTTGAATTTTGGATTGAACTATCTGAAAAACATAAAATTTATAATAATTTTCTCAAAATTGGTTCATCTCGATTTACACTTTTTCATTTCTGAGCGACTTTGAATCTAATATCAACTACAACCATATTTCCAATACAAAATGCACTCAAGAAGAGCAAATCAGTGAACAAAACCACTTCATCATTAGCCTTTCAACGAACCCATCATATTTCGCATCGAGGAATGATGACCATGGTGCATTCATTATAAGCGATGCTTTCTTTGACTACATTCACGAGAAACGAGAGGCTTTTTATTTATTTATATGGATTTTTTCTTTTTTCTTTTTTTTTTAATTAGGCACGGGTGAATTATAGTTATTTCAAAAATAGCTTTTAAATAAGGTGGGAAATTGAAAAGATAACTTAATATTTAAAAATACTTTAACAATATCTCTTCTCTTCTTAACCATAAAAATACTTTAACAATATCTTTTCTTTTCACTTTTATTTATAAGAAACGAAGTAATTTGCGAAGAAATCTCATTCTAAATGACAACCATGTAGGTTGTCATATGGCTATCTAAGCTGGACATGGTTTCATATTGTTGAAATTTGGTGGGTTGTAATAATCTACATCAAGCTAACGATATTTACGAAAGTTTTCAACAAGTTCGAAATATGTGACGAAATATATTAGTGACAAATATTTGCATAGTAGTTGATTGTGAACCTATTACGAGCATTGCAAGGATACCTGTCAATGTAATTGTAACGTTTCGACTCATTCATTACTTCCACACAGCACCATTGCACTTCAATCCTGAACTCAGTCGTAAATTTCCCACCTTGGAAACGTTTCTTTCCTTCCATGTAACCCACTCGCTACTACAGCCCGCTAGTTGAAGGGTTTCTGAATCGATCGAGCACCGCGCGAGATGTTTCCAGATCATGATCTCTCAGTTGCAGGCTCTTCTGGACGCCGTTGATAACTATTCGCCCGTTGTAATGGATGAAGAAATGTCTGAATGCCAGTCTGAAGTTGGGGATGTAGGGTTTTAAATTTCTTATTTTATACTGAAGAGACGTGCGAAGGCTTTTGACAAAAAAAACCCTCGGTGTCTCTTTTAGCATGACACACCCGTAAGCCTCATCGTTTGCCGCTACATTCGTCGTCACAATGTGCGCCGGAAGCTTCGTCTTTGCCTGGACTAACATTACAGATGTCCCACTGCAATGGTTATTTTTTCTTCACTTGCTAGGTTGTATGAATTTAGGCCTTCATTTTGTTGGGTGCGGTACCTTTAACCACTTTGATTCAATATTTTTATCGTCAGTTTTGAACCAAAAATGATTCAATATTTTTATCGTCAGTTTTGAACCAAAAATTCTTACCATTTTTATGATAACAATAGCTTGAAATGTACAGTGATATGCGGTTTAATGGTAGATCTTCTTGGGCGAAGCCCAGGAGACCTCGGTTCAAATCTCACTAGCCTAAAATGAGTATAATAAACGTAATTATGGAAGAAAATTCTCTTTATAGATACTCGTTAGAAGCATTTATTGAGGTGCCGATTTGCAGGTACAAAAATTTCTTATTATCAAAGGATGTTAGCCAAAGAAGAATTCTTGCAATTCCTCCCAGGTATAATATAAGGTTCCACGTAAGTTAATCCAACTTTGGCACTTGGAGTGCTTCGAATATTCATAAGATTCATAAATACCTCTCTAGCCTCCTTGTAGTTGGTGGCAACCCTAATGTCAAAATGGGTCAATATAAAGATTTGGAGTTGCTTGCAATTCCTCCATGCTATAATATAAGGTTCCACGTAAGTTACTCCAACTTTGGCCCTCGGAATACTTCGAATATTCATAAGATTCATAAATACCTCTCTAGCCTCATTGTAGCCGGTGGCAACCCTAATGTCAAAATGGGTCTCCTTAAAATGGATCAATATAAAGATTGGGAGTTGTTTTTATTGTGATTTTTGGAAGTTTTGGAAGTTTTTCTAGCTCATTTTTCAGGTATAATTTCTCTAAAATCTGGCAAGAATTCATTGAAATCACAAGTTTGATGGGTAAACCCTACACAATAGAAGTGCCCTAGGAGTTTTTGAGGGTGCTGAATACAAAATATATATAATATTATATATAATATAATTATTATAATTAAATGATTAGTTTAAATAATACAAAATCAAGATTTCAGCACAAAATTTTCACCCCTATTCCAGTACCCCATGGGAAACTCCAAAAAATCCCACTAAAAACAAATAAATTTTTTATTTAGACATTCTTGCAGTTAATTAAGGAAATCAACAAAATTATCACCATTAATTAGAATTCGAGTAGCTGGGCCTAAAAATCAATATCTGTACCTGAAGTATATTAAATCAAAAGAGATTAAGGAGAAGAACATAGATCCCTATCTTTCCTTCTTAGATATTCTAGTATATGAAATCAAAAGAGATTAAGGAGGACAACATAGATGTTTATATTTCTTTCTTAGATATGAAGGAGGACAACATAGATCTCTATCTTTCCTTCTTAGATATTCTATTTTGCTTAATATGTTAAACTAAACTTGGGCAAATTTAGTTTTAGTTTAATATATATTTTTTTTAATTGAATTACGAAAAAAAAAGTTAGTGAGACATTTTCACTTGTTATTCTTGAACAAGATTATTATTTTGTATTAAGTTTTTGAGCCATGTGAATATAAGTATTTTCTATGATATGGTGTGATGAGCTCTCTTAGTTTCTGAATATCTTCTCGAACAGCATATTCCAGGGACCCATGCATGTGTTGTATTGGTTATTTTTATCGGTTTACATGCATTTTGAGTTTACTTTGTTAAATTTTTTTGTCACACATACAATGGTTAGTATTTCCGGCCATCAAACATTCTTTCGTATAATTTCCTATAAATGCTTGTTTGGTGACACAGCACTGTTTAAAGAACTAGATTTAGTTAGAAGTTTTTTTTCTTTTGTTTGGCTGGTTAAGCATTAAACCCACTAAAATGAGCATACTTCAAGTGAATGATTAGAATAATAGATTGAAGAGTTTGAATTTAAAATTTAAAAGCATTTGTAATGGGTTGGAGTGAATTCGTTTCTCAAACTCTAAACATTGATTTTTTTCTTAAAGGTCTTTTATTATGTTTTATAGACCATATTAACTACACAAAGTACGTCGTTTTCAGAAGAACATTAGTGTTATCGTGTAATGTGTCTATCTTGGATTTCTTTTTTACCTCTTATTTGGATTTAAAATTAGAAAAAATACTCTGAAGATCAAAAGAATTCCGAAAATTACATGTATTTTAATTGTGTTTTGTTTCGCACAGGAACTCCTAAGTAGCTATTTTGTACACATAATGTCTTCACATCATTGACAAATAAGAGCTAAGCCACTTTTCTAGTCACCTGCATTTGGGAAAATTCGAAATGTCCACCCAAGGAGTGGAGATATGCTAATATTGCCAATTGTAAAGATGGAGAAGTGAATGAGAGAAAATGATCCTTGAAGCTGCCTGATTCAATCCTCTGTCCATCCAATCTTCCGTGCTCATATAATGAATCGACTGCATTTGGGCAAACTCGAAATTTCCACCCAAGGAGTGGAGATATGCTAATATTGCCAATTGTAAAGATGGAGAAGTGAATGAGAGAAAATGATCCTTGAAGCTGCCTGATTCAATCCTCTGTCCATCCAATCTTCCGTGCTCATATAATGAATCAACTGCATTTGGGCAAATTCGAAATGTCCACCCAAGGAGTGGAGATATGCTAATATTGCCAATTGTAAAGATGGAGAAGTGAATGAGAGAAAATGATCCTTGAAGCTGCCTGATTCAATCCTCCGTCCATCCAATCTTCCGTGCTCATATAATGAATCAACTGCATTTGGGCAAATTCGAAATGTCCACCCAAGGAGTGGAGATATGCTAATATAGCCAATTGTAAAGATGGAGAAGTGAATGAGAGAAAATGATCCTTGAAGCTGCCTGATTCAATCCTCTGTCCATCCAATCTTCCGTGCTCATATAATGAATCGACTGCATTTGGGCAAACTCGAAATTTCCACCCAAGGAGTGGAGATATGCTAATATTGCCAATTGTAAAGATGGAGAAGTGAATGAGAGAAAATGATCCTTGAAGCTGCCTGATTCAATCCTCTGTCCATCCAATCTTCCGTGCTCATATAATGAATCAACTGCATTTGGGCAAATTCGAAATGTCCACCCAAGGAGTGGAGATATGCTAATATTGCCAATTGTAAAGATGGAGAAGTGAATGAGAGAAAATGATCCTTGAAGCTGCCTGATTCAATCCTCCGTCCATCCAATCTTCCGTGCTCATATAATGAATCAACTGCATTTGGGCAAATTCGAAATGTCCACCCAAGGAGTGGAGATATGCTAATATAGCCAATTGTAAAGATGGAGAAGTGAATGAGAGAAAATGATCCTTGAAGCTGCCTGATTCAATCCTCTGCCCATCCAATCTTCCGTGCTCATATAATGAATCAACTGCATTTGGGCAAATTCGAAATGTCCACCCAAGGAGTGGAGATATGCTAATATGGCCCATTGTAAAGATGGAGAAGTGAATGAGAGAAAATGATCCTTGAAGCTGCCTGATTCAATCCTCTGTCCATCCAATCTTCCGTGCTCATATAATGAATCAACTGCACTGGATAATCAATAACGAAACGAACAATGAAAACGATAATAAAAAACCAAAAAAATATCCATTAATTTTCTTGCTGTAATGTCATCTTCTATATGTGATGTGCGGCTAAAGAATATATTTTCATTATTAATTTTTGTAGTATCTTATTTTTTTTCTCTGGATGAAAAATATATTATTCAGAATGGTTTTGGGATTAATTATATAATAGTTGTATGCTTTTGTAACACAAAAATGAAAACCAAAATTACTATTATTTATAAATAATAGAGATGCATAAGTTTTTCAAGATATAAACTTTATGAAATAAAAGTTAATTATAATATGATATTAATTTAGGAAACAAATTTTAAGAAAAGAACGGGAAAAAAAATATCTAATAGATAATATTAAACAAATAGTATAGTTTCTTATGAAGAAATATTATATTTTTAAAAGTGAATAATAAATAAATTTATAAAAATTAATGTTATATAGTTATATTGAAATAGAATTTAGTTAGAAAGAACTAGAAATATACAGCAGATTAAAAGAATGGTCATTATGTATAATATAACATATATAATATATTATATATTAAAGAAGGAGTCAATAATTTTCAAAATCTTTATTATGTATATCCTAATAGGTTAAACATATAGCTAGGTAAAGAAAGAGAAAAAAGGAGAGACCATCACAAAGAGAAAGGAGTTAATAATGTTCAAACCTTTATTATGCATATCTTATTAACTTAAACATATAGTTAAGTAAGAAAAAGAGAAAAAGAAATACCATCATAATAGTGTAGAGATCTAACTCTTAATTTTCAACCATTATCTCTATTAATATTCCTCTTCTGTTTTTCAATTTTAATGGTCTCCCTTAACTTCCTATGATAAAAGTGATCAATCCTAGAAATGACCCTAGAATCCTCAATCCGAACATGGTGCTTCATATTCTCTAGATGTTAAGATATAGCTAAGGAGTGGGAACACCTTTGTTAAATTTCCCATGCATGCTCTTGAATCCTCTGAATAATGGAGTGACTAGTTTAACCAATGTAGGGATTCCCATAGGAGCAAGGGATTCAAAAAACCTCTTTCATGTCTTTAGCGTCAACCGTATCCTTAATAGAACTATGGGAGCCTTGGATGGTATTAAGGGTCTTGAAGGTAGCTAATACTCTAACATTTTTAAGAATATGAGAAATCTTATTAGTAGCCCCATGGATGAAAGGAAGATGAACATTGGAAACCAGATCATTGCAGCCTTTTTAATCCTAGGTCCAACACTGGCTCTTTCAAAAGCTCTGATACCATGTTGTTTTCTATAGCTATTATTTTTACAGACTTCCAAAGATGAGCTTTTTCATCTTTCACGTGATTAACATAAGAAATTATTATAGCACAGGTGGCTTGAGTGTTAAGAACTCCAAATTTTTGTATTGAGAAATGGTGAGAATTTGCCTGAAGATATCGTTTTGTGTGAGCTTCTTTTACAAAAAAATTAGTTTTCATAAAACTTCATTTTCGGTTTTACAAAAAGGATATTTTTCATAAAAGAAAATATCATATGAAACACTCTCTTCATGCCAATTCTCAGCATTTCCTGGTGCAAAAAAAATGGATTTGTCAATGCTCTAGCTGCCCATGTTATAACAATTTCTAGTGGTAATCATCTTGAAGATGAAAACCCCATCTTTTGGAAGTTAAGAATAATGGCTATAAAAAACATCAAGATCATAGAGCTTATCAAAGTGGTAGTAATGGATCTCAGATTAAAGAAACTTGCAATGATCCATTTTTCAATGTTCATCTTCCTTTCATGATGGGACCAGGGTTGGAATTTGACGGGCAAAATGCCCGTCACAAGGCATTTTGACCGTATTTCACCTTTAAAAATTTTAAAAAGCTGTTTTTTGTGATGGGCTTTCAAAATTCTAAAATGTATTTTTTACTATTCACTTTTTTGCAAAAACGGCATTACCACCCTCTCAAACAATAGTCTTATAAAGAAGTGCAGTAATATTTGGAATTCTCTAATATTTGTTTTTATTGAAATAAATTAATTTCATGTTATTTAAAGTTATAGGTGTATGTTATTTAAAGTTATAGGTATATATTTGATAGCAGTAATATATTATATCGAGTGATTAAT
>APFE031558356.1:0-15767 GCA_000404065.3 Pinus taeda
GAAACACAAAAGAATACTCTGGGGAAAGCCTCAGCTAAAAACCCTGCTATCTATATTATCATACAAGTGGAAATATCTTAGGATTACACAAATCTTTAGCCCTCACAACTATCCAGCTCTCAGTACAATCCCTCTCACTGCTCATAGACAGACTAGACAACTCATATGCCTTTCCCTCTGCCCTCCAAGCCTCCTATTTCCTTGCGCTATTTTCCCTGGGTGCTCCTGCTGTAACCTTGTGTGACACTGATCTCACACACTGCTCCAACACACTTAAAACTGCACAAATATCAAGGAATTAATTCCTTCTGCATGCAAGAGATTTTCTTATAGGGAAATTCTTGCAACTGATAGTACACTGTCCCTGCCTTTAATCTCAACTGGGCCTTTCTCTGAACTGACGTGCATGAGTTATTTATGAGAGAATATCAGTTATCTGGAGTACACTAGTTTCATGCATGCATGCATTAACTGACTGAACTCACAATCAGTTCCACAAACTGTTTGGAACTAATCTAATTGGACTTAACTTAGTTAATTGAGCTAATTAATTACAACTCATCCTTATCTCCTTAATTAAGGGACAACTTCCTCAATCAAAGGGATAATTGTTGCATGAGTTCACAAAGACTTCATGTTTGAATTTCTCCAACTAATTAACTCAAGATGAATTAATTAATTATTTTTCAAACAGCTCGCGAGACTAAATTCGAATTTTAATTCTCAATTTTAATTCAAGGAGAAATTAAAATTGGAATATATCCTGAAATGCTATCTATAGCAATGCTATTTATAACATTTCTATTTTTAACATTTCTCATTGCTATTTTCAACAGTTAACTTGTACAAGTTGTCTTGTGATGTGGAATTACAATTTTATTCCTAATATAATTCAAGGACAAAATTAATTTAGGATTTTCTTTTTGCATTTTCAACACTCCCTCTCAACAAGAAATGGATTATCTTCTACCTCGATCCTGCCTCCATGGAGCTCAAATTTTCCTCTTGGCAGTACCTTAGTCAAGATGTCTGCATCTTGTTCCTCTATAGGAATGTACTCCAACAACATGGTTCTCCTCTACACACAATCTCGTAGATGGTGATATCGAATGTTGATATGCTTGGAAGGATCATGATAAACTGGATTCTCAGATATTTTGATACAAATATGATTGTCAAAATAAATCACTGTAGGATCCATATGTTGACCAAATAACCCAACAAGGATCTTCCTAATCCATATATCCTCACAAGCTACTTGACTAGTACTATGTACTCTGCTTCTACTGAACTGAGTGCAAGAGATCTCTCCTTCCTACTATACCAAGAAACCGTTGTTGACCTAAGATTGAAGATTCCCCCTAATGTGCTCTTCCCGTTGGATGGACTCCCTGCCCAATCTTCATCTGTGAAGCCTTACAACTTCACTCCCTCTATTTGTATGTATCAAAGACCAAACTGAGTGGTACCTATGAGTTATCTCAATGGATGTTTAGTTACCTTCTAATAGCGCTTGGTTGGCTTAACCATTGCTTGACTAAGTTGGTTAACTACAAAACATATGTCCAACCGTGTGTTCACCAAGTACATAAGTGAACCCAGAAGCTGCATGTAAATAGTAGTGTCCACTACTTCACCTAAAGTAGTATATTCCTTCCTCCAATTTCATGTTAGAGGAGTCTCCATGGGTTTGCTGCTCTCCATGTGGAACTTCCTCAGTATCTCATTGGCATACATCTTATTCTTAAATATTAATAACTCAATATTTTAACATACATATTATTAATAACCAAAATATGTTTAGGTGTTCTTAGGTTCCCTTTGTCAGTTTTTCCCCCTTTTCTTGTTGGTTCCCCCCCATCATTACTTCATATATATTATATATATATCACCTTTTGGTTTGATCAACCCTTCATATCTTTCATAAATCCTGATGATGAACCACAAATGATGGTTCAAAACATTGATAAAATAACCAATATCAATGCGATGGACCCGGACAAAAAAAAAATCTACACAGGATTATAGCTTGTTCTTGAAATAAATTCCATGGAATTTAAAGCATTATTTTGTTTCTCTTCTTTTGTCCAAGTCTCTCACTGATACTCCCACCTAGATTTGTGTGACTTGCAATGATCTTTCACTATGAATCTTGGACCATACCTATGGAACATCAAGTCCCCAAAATGGAAAATTTTAGTGCCTCAAATTCTTCTTTAGCTCCCTTGATGTCCTTTAACTCATATCTTCCCAGGTGGAAAGGCATGTATGGCTAGGGATGCTTCTTGGCTCGTGAGAGAGCTCCACCTACCCCTATGTAAACATAACAAGATATTTCTTAAGGCACTACTATGTCATTTGCAAATTTGGGGAGTAGGTGGGGAGGTCTAGTTGCTCCAAAGACTCTGATGTAAGTTCCATCCTAGTCCACGAATTAGTCATCGACTGAGGGCACTACCTGTCTGACACTTTCAGACATATATGAAGCAAATTCATTGAATAAAGCCTCATACAAAGGCACTAGAAGATCTTTGCAAAAAACATGACTACAATTATTAAAAGTGTAGTTTGATTACCTTTGGAATGCTAGCTTCAAAATTTACTTCTAGACATATTAAATCACATATATACAACTTAAACTTTGACTCAACCTTATACATGAATATCCCTAAATTGTTTATGACATCTTCATGTATTTCCTTATTCTAGAGATTTAAAGGGGGGTGGGGAAGTTTAACTTAAACAAGAACCACTAAAAGTGTTTCTTCTTTTGGATTGAAGTTGAAAAACCACTAATTTAGATATAGTTCACTAGTACTTCAAACTATAGAACTATTTCAAAAAACAATCACATTATCTTATTTAAATTATAAATAAAAATTGAAAAAAATAACTTTACCAAAAATTGAGATTAAAGCTAGTCTTTGAGATGGAGATGGAGAGTCCATTGCCTTTACATCCATGAATTTAGGATGTTGTGATTCATCAGTCCCTTACAAACTTCTTATCCAAAATTTGTTTAGTGTGCACTAAGAGCTTTCTCAAACAAAATTTCAAGTTTAGGTATCCCTTCTAACTGCTAGATGCATTTTATAGGCTCATTCAAAGTATTAATTCTATTTGATGAAGCTTTTACCGTACCACGCCTCCATGAAAGAGGGGTTGTTACTTGTGAATGTCATCTCAAACATTATATAGGATAGATCTTGAAATCCTTTTTTAAGTTGTAGTCTAAATCATTTATGTTTGATCCTTTTTGAGCATATTTTCATGTTAATTTTGTCCAAAATCTAATAGAAATTTGTTGGACTCATAAATTTGAGTTGTAAATTTTGCATAATCCAAATCCTCCAAAAAAAAAATAACTTCATTTATATATTAAAAACACATTTTAAATAATAAAAAACTATCGTCTTACTAAAAATTATATCACTAAACTCCAACAATAAAACCAAAATATATAAAATTAATAAACTACAATTTTTTTTCCTAAAATAAATTATAAATAATAAGAAATTTGTGATTTTCTAAAATTGATTTGACTTACCATAGAATGTCTTCCATAATATTATGTGAAACCTTGTTTACGAGCAGAGAGAATACTCAAATTATTGTTATCTTCTTAAATCATTATTTCATGTGGTAAATAATTTTATAATTATTAATATTTTATAAAAAATATTATAATAAGAAAGAAGAAATGATCAACCATACTAATATATATATTAAGCATTTATAAAACTTTCAAAATAATTCCATTTCATTCACCCTAAGCAATTATTTATGGTTTAACGTGGATTTTCAATGGCTTTGTATGGTTTTTTTAATATAATAGGACCACAACTAGAGTTGTGATGAGTTACATTATTGACAAGCCATAAATCCTATGTTATAGGGATTTTAATGCCTTATAGTATGTCTTTTTATGTATGACCATAGCCATTTCATGCCATGGTTACGGCATCGACATATTATTGGTTTCGTGCGATGGGTTGGTACGGTATATTGGTGTATTTTTATCTCACATGTACAGTGGGACCCTATTACAACCCAAGTGTTTAATCAATGCAGAGCTTGAACCACGTTTTTAATCGACTAACTCGGACATCATTCAGAATGGTGAATTGTACAGGTATGTTCGGACACAAGTTATATTCTTCAGATATAATTTCTTATAATCAAATTCAAATTGTTACTAATGTATTAATGCATAAATGCAATGTAGGTTTGTTTATTATTTACTCTGTCGTTGAAAATAAATAATAATTTATTGGTTTAACATTCTTTTATTTTAATTTTTATTGAAAATAAATAATATAATAAGGTATGTTTTAAGATTTAATTTTTTGTTAATATTATTATATTTATTAAAAACATAACGATGTTTATATTTATAATATTTATTTTAACATAAACCGTAAAGGATAATAAAATATGATTTGTGAATTTGTAATTTGAAATAAACATCAATTTCGAAATAATTTTTATTTTATATTTATATATTATATATATATATTATATATATATATATATATATATATAATTTGTTTAAAAATGTTTAATAGAAAAAATGGATTAAAACAGTGCATAGAATTATTTTCAAATTAAATTTGGAACATAATAATAATATATTAAAATTTTATTTATTATTTTTATAGAGAAACTAAGTATATATATATATATATATATATTATATATATATATATATATATATATATATATATATATATATATATAATATATATGAGTGGTTCACGGACACCTTGGTCAACGGTCAACGGGTGGCCTTAGGTATGACCATAGCCATTCCATGCCATGGTAATCGGCCACAATAAATGTGGTTATGGCATCTACACATCACTGGTTTCGTGCGATGAGATCAACCAAAACGGCAAGAACATCATACGGAAAGGCTTTTCGATACGACCATTATATTACATTGAATGCAATAGCATTAAATATTACGTACGTGTCAATTCAATCAGAATTTGGTTTTTGTTTGTATCATATTTGTTAAACTTTTATGCTTTTAAATATTTTTAAAAATAAGATGTTATAAAATATAATTTATATTTAATACAAAATAATTATTAACAATTACTTGAAAAATTTAAAATACATATTATGAATTAAGTTAAAGTTAATAAAATGTTATAAATTATTTTTTTTAAATAATAATTGACATATGGAATGATATAAATAAAAAAAAAAAAAAAAAATTATATATAATTATTAAAAAAATTGACAAAATTCAACATAGACATCAAACTTATTATTTAAATTCTCATTTATTATTATCATTTTTTTTATAAAGAAGAAATACATTGAATATAAAGAATAGATTTTAATCATGGAAATAATGGTATCTATATTAATACCAAATAATAATGTTTATGTTAATGTGATTATAATAATGATAATTCATGTTCATTGAGATCAAAATTAGTTTATCTCATTTTTAAAAACCAAGATTATTTAAATTTTTTAAAAATTTTGTTTTTAAAAGGGAAAGTTTATTTAAATTCATTGAAATCTTGTTTTTATGCTTTAAACGTTGTAAGAGAAGCATTCCAAGATTATCATAGTTTTTTAGATTTGGGAGGTTAGAAAGGTAAATGAGTTTTAATTTGAGAAATTGATTTTCATCTTCAACCATCACAAAGGTGACAAATTTTTACATCCCACGGTTTTAGGAATTTTCCCAATGACCATTGTAGTTATGTAGTTCATGGGAGTTGGTTCTTGTTTTAGTAATGTTGATTTCTTTTTTATACTAGTTAGAACTAAAAGATATTTTTGATCTTTTAGAATCCAGGTTACTCCCTCGTAATATCTTGGCTTCCTTTTAATGTCTAACTCTTCATTGCACCACAAATCCTCTTTAAATTTAGATACAATTATATTTTTAATATTGTCTGTATGGGTAGGATGACATCCTCCTATATTCCCTAATGATTTAACCAACACATCATCTTGATTGCATCTTTGCTTAAGGTGTTGATAGTAATGGATAGAGTTCAATTTTTTTTTGGGGATTCTCTTATCATCCATGTTGTTTATCTTGTTCATGTACATTAGGTCCTTAACCATAGTTGATCTATAAACTATCATGGATATTCCACTAGATAGTCCATCAAAACATATATGTTACTTAAATATAAATCTATACTATGAAGGGTTAATTCCTTTAGATTCGAGATCCCTTATTACCAATTTTGTTGTTTATGTATGCAATAAATTAAATGTGAAAAATAAAGAAAAGTATTCACAATCACTCACAAACCACAATGAATGCCAATTATTTTATGGAAAACCATTTCAAAAGAAAATTCATTCAAAAGGTGAATCTACTATGTTCTCTTTTATCTCGAATTGAAATAATGCAAGTGCAAAGGAGAAGACGTTATCTATGTACTTACCTGAGACATGTGGTCCATGGGATATTACAAAATGTAAACCCTCTCAATTGTGCTCTCTTTGTCTCTATCCACTCTGAGCTACCTAAACTTGACATGTGGCACATATTCTATAAGGTATTGTAAAGTTCAATAGGATACTTAATTTGATCTACCTAATGGAATTTAGGTAAGACATTATGTTGCATTGAGTTGTGCACATTATGTTACAGGGCTCCAAAGATAAATAAAGGAATTATTAATATATATCTATAATAATAATAATAATAAAACTTAAATAATACTAAACCACTTATCAATAAAGTTTTCATCTTTAAATGTTAGTAGTGAAGTGGTAAAGGCTCAAATCTTTATCTATTTTTGCAGATTTTCTTATATGGCATGTATAGTGTACTTTTCTTTTTCATAAATTCAACTTTAGTTTTCTTTTTCATAAATTAAAAATTAAAATAAATCTTCTCTCTTCATGTACATGATACATCTATTATTATAACTAAGCAAAGTTCCTTGGTAATGATATGTTTTTTCATGTGTGCAACATTGAGTAAGATATAAATATAAAAGTAACTTAACTTGCAAACTTGATAACTTGTAAATGAAACAAATAATCCCATTCTAACTACATTCCTCAAAACTAATGTAACATTGATAGAATATAACATCAAATCCACATCATGAATTTAAAAGTCAATGAAGACATTGTCATACACACAAGTTCAAATTCATGTATTTGTATTCCAAATTTGTCTAGTTATACATTTTTCTTTTCTACAAAATGGAACTTCATTCCCAACATAGATAATGGAAGTTCATGCCTATGAATGGCATTATGGAAATTCTGCCTCACGACTGATCTAGAAATTGGGTGTATAAGTCACCATCGCCACTCTTGGCACTCTCAAGTGCATTTCCAAAGTGATATTGCTACAAAAATTCAATAACCAATTAGTTGTAAAATCCAAAATGCATATAATCAATTTCGTTAATTAATGATAAGTTTTTGATCAACTACTCATTCTCACCATGAAGATCTAAGGCAATGGAGAAGACTGCCCTTCCTGGGTAGATGGTGGAGCACTTGGTGATGGATATAGGCATGGTTCAGGGGTGATGGATAAAGGCATGGTGGGAGAAAAATTGGAAAAATGTAGTGGGTTGGGGCGATGATACATCCCCATTGGTTGTACGATAGTGGGAATAACCCTAGGGCGAGTGATCACCCTAGGGGGGGAAATTGGAATGTTAAGGGTGGATGATTGGAACAATGAGAAGGGTGGATGGTTAAAGGGGAGGGGTGGGAATTGGGAAGGGTTTGGGGAGTCGGTTATAGGCATGGGAGAATTTATGAAGGAAAAAGGTGGTGGGTGTGGCCGACAATACATCCCCATTGGTTGTACAATAGGGGGAAGCAACCTCGGGGAGGGAATTGGGATAGTACTAATTGGAGAAGTGCTCCCAATGCTATAGTTTCTTTCATCGACATGCTCATCAAATAATTGGAGTCGACAAGTTGGCCCGTCAACTGTAACAACAAAAAAAGTTCATATAGTTATGCCTATGCATTGCAAATGATAGTATATCATATTTCACATGAAAAAATGCATAACATCAGATTTACCATTTTTGTGTATAATAGAATGTTGCACTAACTCAGGCATGTGGTCCACAGTTCTTTGTCGTTGAGAAGACAACTCCAGCTGTTCATTCATGCTCTTTTTTTTTGCACGAACTCGTCCAACCCTTTCAAATTGTAGTTTATCTTTTCCTGCATTTGACTTGTGACCACAACACCTTTTCTTATTGACTGGGCTCAAGAAACTATGTTTTCTCTTGGTAGTGATCTTGGATGGAGTTATATTATTGAAAAACATTTTGTTGTATTCTTGACATACTTTGTCTACCAAGTTGTTTAATGCATATGCTTGTTCCAAATTTGTAGGTATTATGGATCTCAATTTCTCATGAGTTGATGAGTGAACACATTTCATCTCATCATCTTCAAATAATGCACTATCTAGTCGTACATTGGTCATTTCAACATTATATGAGAAATTATCTAAATCATCATTGCTTGTTTCATTATGATAATTTAGAATGGGAGGAGAATCAAAGCATGGTAGAAGCTCTGTTTGGATTTCTGGGCCCAATATAGGCGATTCATTCAAATCAAATAAAATTCTAGGAATTTCTGTAGTAGGATTAGTGACATTAGGGAATACATTTTCACCCAAGCTAATGTTACTTGCCAACATCTCAACTTTCAATACATGTTTACAGATGTTTCCATTTAAGGCCCACTTGCAATTACAAAAGTGTAGATTGGAATCTTTATATATGACATTGTACCAAATATCACGAGTATTGTTATTTTGGCTACGAACCCAATAATCGTTGTTACTCTTTTCATCAGGCACACAATCTTCATTTGGGATTTGGTTAGCTCTACACCTGGATGAATTCAACTGTTCCTCAATTTTTTTGGGTCGTACAAAACCAGATTCTTTTAAACGTTGCATATGATTGTAATATAATACAACCTTTGTCAACAACACATAAATCAACCAATCAACCCGCCTATGGCATGCATTGTTTTTCTCACTTAGGTACCTTTGCTTGATATACCGATGGTAAGACTCAATTGCATTATTTGTATTTTGATTGGAATGTGGAAATTTCTGTACGCTTTTGCCCACATATATGTAGAAAGAAATTTATTGGTTATGAATTAATAACTATACATATGACATGCAAAAAAGAGTCATTAAAGCCACTTAAAAGAAACTTACATATTTTGTTGTTGGCTAACCAAGTTGTTTTAAAATATTCTAGAAACTTTGTATGGTCACTGAATCCTTCAAATAAGTTTTCAACTGCCTTTTTTACAGATTCATCATCTGCACATGTGTGCATGATTTCTCCTAAAGCATGGAAAATTCGGATTTGGTTTTCCCTTCCTTGGACTTTGTTTCCAACATTCTTCAACCATGCACGACGAACATGCCACACACATAATAATATTGTACAATTGATTAAAGACCTGGAATAACATAATTTTAGAGAGAATATACATTAAGAATATTTTTATGTCTCTTATAAAAAGAATAAACACATCACCTTAATGCTTCAATTTCAGCAGTAGGATCATCTGTAATGAAGGCTTTAACATGCCAATCTGGTTACTCTTTCTTCCCAATTGCAAAGAGAGTTGACATCCATTTACAAATATCAACTATAGTATTGCGTGATGATATCACCCAAGCTACTGGAACCCCATTGTGATGTTTGTCGAAGACCATTAAAGTGTAAAGTTGATACTACATTACAAACAAAGTACATAATTATATTTATATAAGATACAAGCATTAAAATGGTGTTGACTAAATGAATTAGATTTAGGGTAATTTTGTACTCACCCCGTACTTATTTGTACTAAATGTTGAATCCATTGAGATTATATTGTTGTGAGAATATTTTAGCATCATTGAACGCATCCACTTTGTCTGTATGCCTATTATAAAAGGGATGTTTTCGGCAAGATCTTGTTTCTGGTAGAAGAAAAAGCTCTCAGCGTGTTCCTTATACCAACATTCTACACTGATTGGATCACTTTGATCTTTAACATACTCTAGCCTTATGGTATCATTGTAAATGTTTAATATATCTTGTCTTGTCATGTATGTATCTCGAGATGTCCTTGTGTATAACTCACCGAATCCATCCTTCACATCAGAGATGAACTTATCCCATATCATTGTAACATTAAAACCTCTTTGGATTAAATGTTGGACAATAGATCGCATATCCCTTGTTAAATGTGGTGCATAACTGAATCTCATAGGCCTACCGATTGCATCTTTTCCATGACAAACAACATTGGATTTATCAATATGCCTACATGCAGTATATATTATTACAGCATCATCTAGTCTAAGTTGAAGTCGTTGCACAATGAATTGACATTGGCAACCAACTTTAATACTTTCATGTTGATTGTGTTTTTTGTTTTAATCTGAGGATGCACTCATAATTTTGTTGTTGCACTTCGGACCATATGCACACCAATAACTATATATAAAACATTTACAACAAATTAGATATAAAATTTATGCATATTGAAAAGAATTATACATATATTGAAAAAAGATATAAAGACTCACATCATGTACTCCAGATATGTTGAAAAATATGTTTGTCTGATATCCTCTACTTTTTTACTTCGTTGAGAAGCAAGAAGAAATTGATTGGGTGCCCGTTCACTCGATTCCTCTCCTCTTATAAAATCATCAAGTCGACAATATGGAATAATTGCAACTTGGTCCCCATTAATCTCTGTCCATGTTAAATCTTCTGCTGAAAATTCAATCATATCCTCTGGGTCTTCAACTTCCAACTCATTAACCCTCTCCCACTTCTTCATTCTTCAAATACCTATAAAAATTGCATCGAAAATAATTTGGTTTGAGTAGATATTATGGTCTTGATTAATGCATATCACTAAGAATAGCAATCACATTTTTAGGTAACTATTTTATACTTTTCAGGTAAACCACTTTGGTAAAGGTAATATTTGGGTCATTAATCAACTTATAGATTTCATACAAATTTAGACTAACCATGTATGACATATGATGTCTTTGTGGAGGTGGTGTCACCATGTTGGTTTCATGGTACAACTTGTGATGAGTGGTTGAGGTGGAAGGGGTCGAAGGGAAATGCCTAATTTTTTTTTTTTTAAGTAATTTTTTTTACTTTGATATATATTGAGAAAGGCATGTCTCCTTGAAAATTGATATCTACCAATATTTATTAGCCATCTCATTTTTATGACTGCACTAGTTTTATTATTTTGAATTTTTCTAACCAAACATAAACTTTGCGGCTAGTTGTAAGAATTAGAATCCTACTTTTGTCAGTACATTTGATGAACTCAATAGGTTATTTATTTATTCAATATGTGTGTGCTTTTATTAAAATGTGTTAGTTGTATTTCTTTTTCCACTTATAAATAAATGTTAAGAACATTGATTTGGCTCCTAAGACATAAAACTTAATAAACCATAACTGGTTCTATATCATTTGGTAACAAATTTCAAAATCTCAATGACAAATACGTGAATTATTTCCATTTTAGTATAACAAAATTTCCATTTAGATATTAACAAGAGTATTTGATGCCTACCCCCAATAGTCCTAACCTAACCTATAAATTATTTTATGGCCCCTGTGGGGAAATTTAGTTTGTTCAAGTTATGATTGCTAATGAAGTAAAAATGCTTTGGTTAGTAAAACAATATGTGTGGATTATGGACCACTTACTCCTTTACTAATTAAGTTATGTGACTTGTGAAAAATAAAAAATAAACAAATTAAAAACGATGTCACATTTCGTTTCTCTTAAGAGGCTAGCTATAAACTTTCATTCACAAATATGTAGTGTTCAATTAAATAAACAAAATTATATCTAATCTCACAGTTATTTTCGCAAATGTGTATTATAAATTGAATGTATGTAGATAAATATGAGTAGATATGCATTTTTGAAACCAAAATCATAACAAATTCATATGTAAAATTAGGCCAAATTAAATTAAATTAAATTGAAAAATCAGGCAACCCAATATAGTTTTGGTAACCAATTTATTTTAACATTGCAAACTAATAAATAGTAACTAATACAAATAAACCAAATTATATTCCATAAAATTTAATTATATGTTAAGAAACTCGAACTAATCCAAATATACTAAATTTATATGTTATGAAAACTATTTAAACCAAAATCCTAATGAAAACTTTCCCTGGAATGCTTGATTTAAAGCAAGAAATGGAATATTTTTTTAACTTGAAATAACAGTTTTTTTTACTAAATCAACCAAAATCACTAAATTCTTATTAACAAAACAAAATCCTAATGAAAATTTTTCCTGCATGCTTTATTTATGGCAAGAAATGGAATATTTTTTAACGTGAAATAGCAGTTTTGTTTTTGAAAATATAAAACATAAATTAAAAAATAAAAGGATAACATGTTATCTAACCTTTTTAGAAATAAATTACTGAATAATAACCTCAAACTTATAAATAAAAATTAAATTAAAGAAATTTCAAATTAATGGAAAACCTCCGCCAATATTTTAAACACCCTAAGTATTAAAAAGCATAAACTAATGGAAATCTCATAAATGTAAGTCATGGAAGCGCTGGTCACAAAAGACTGGAAGCGCTTTTAACGAAATATCATTGTATTGTATAAAGGGGATTTCCCAGAGACTGGAAGATCCGAAAGAGACTGGAAGACCTAAAAATATTTGGAAGACCTGTAAAAATATTCGGCGATAATCGGAGGACACCAGGGTTTTCTGCACGACCATAGAAAACTCAGACAAACCATGCGAAATCGTAATGTTAGCAGAATAAACTTACCTGTCAGGTCTAAGAACGCAGCTTCAGGTCTGAGTACGTAGCTTCAGGTCTGAGAAAGCAGGTTTTCAAAACGCAGAACATGGATACTATTGTTCGCCCTTCAGTTGTTATATAAAAGGCGGAATTCATTCATCAAACGCTGGGAAAATTATAATTTAGTGCAGGTAGATACGAGCCGATCCGAACGTAAATAGAAGCCGCAAATCTATTGGGGTAAGCCGGAAATCTCGGTCGATCAGATCGTTTCGCACCATTGCATTTACTGCCCACTGCATTTACTGTCGGAGGATGCCCATGGCAATACCATGAGGGCGGGGTATGGTGTTGCATAAGATGGCAAGCTACATTAATGGCCCAATAACATGGGATCTATTGGTTGCCAAATTTATGTATGAACAATCATTACTTCATAAGCGAAATGAATTTCATGTAGTTGGTGTTTGAGAAAGTTCGGTACATTCTCATTGTTTTAATATATATATAATATAATAAATATATTATATATATTATAATATATATATATTAATATTATATTCTCATTTTTTGCTTCTATATATATTTAAAATTATATTTTTATTTAAAAGGTTTTAAATGTATAAAAAATTAAAGTATTTAAAAAATATTTTAAAATATTAATTTTGTAAGTATATTATTTAAATTAAAAATTTAGAAATTAATTATTAAATTAAAAAAAAAATATATTATATATTATATATAATTATATAATATAATATATATTAAAATGTGTATTCAAAAATCTAAAACAATTATACAAAGTTAAAATGTTTTAGTAATCATTTTTATTGATTGAGAATGACTAAGAAAGGATTTCTTTTCAATTCTAGACAAACTTTGGAGCTTCACTTACTCGGTATCAACAACTATTTTGGAAAAAGAGTGGATAGATGAGCCTAGCCATGGAACAATAGATATAGGAGATATAAAGAGGATAGACTCAACCTCACCTTTGTCACTTAAAGTTTTGTTTTAATTTTATTATGTCTCATCGTGGGATGACTGAGTGGTTATCACAATGTGATGTTATCCCCTCCACCTGGTTTCAAATCACACAAGGGAACATCTTTGACCCATTGTGAAAAGGATCAAGGAGTAGGCTCCCCCGCTCTTGTGGAGTGTCAGGTCCTGCTAATTCATAAATTCCTGATATATTTGGCTTACGGGTTGTTGAATATATGTTGGATATACTTTTGGTGTCTTGCTAAGTCATAAATTACTCATATATCTAACTTACAAGTTGTTGGTTATATGTTGTATATACTCTTGTTGTTATAGTGTGAACATCTAAGTTTAATCTTGGTCCTCGCCCATATTACTCCAACAAGTTACCAATTCACCATAGTGAAAAAATAAAAGAAAGAACATTATTATTATATTTTCATGGTACAATTTAACAATAAAAAATAGTTCATTTGGTGTACATTGAGTAGTTAACATAGGTTTATTATCTCTTTCAAGAGTTCCGTTGGTTTAGACTAAGTGGTTAAGAGAATGATTTGTTATCCCCTTCACTTGGTTTCAATTCTCATGAGGGACATGTTGACCCATTGGGATAAGGCTCCAAGAGTAAGCTAACCTTTGGCATATAGCAAGTCATTGATATATCTAATATGAGGACTTAATGATAATCAATAAATTTGATTTATACCTTGTCAACTCACCATAATTTTAAAAAGAAAAAAGAAAAAAGGAAAGTGTATAATATCCTATAATTATGTCGATAAAAAAGTCTATTTTGGATTGGGCTTTTGCAATTTTAATTTAATTATCAATAATTATTAGGTGGATGGCAGGGACTTAACTTCCATAGGATATTCTAAAATATTTTTGATAGTATACACAAATCAAAGGTTGTTGTTTTTTTAAGTAGTTATGCATTTTTTGCCCTTCTATTAAAATTCATTAATTAAAAAAATATCATATGAATAAGTGTCATATCAAATAAGTTATGGTTTTTTGGGCATGTGGTGTTAATAAACCTATTTACAAATTATGAAGCTTCATAGTAAAATGGGAGAGAATCTCCCTAGTTAAGAATCTTATTGCATTTTTTTAATCTATAAATATTTAACTTATATTAATTCATTTTAAACTATCTGTTTTGGAGTGGATAAAGGATGGAGCCTAGGATCCATGTGTTGTCTCTTATGTATGGAACAATTTGATGAAAGTGAAACAGTGGATGAGTGAGAATTTGAGATGGGAGATTGGATCAGACTCTTTGGTGGAGATAGGTCTGGATCCTATTAGAGGTTTTGCTGGAAATCATTCTCTACCTATCACTCTTGTCAGGGACATCCATAATTTGCGGATTTATTTTTTAAATCAGATACATGTTTCACATAATCCCAACTGCTCATATCCTTTTGAATATACTCTTGGGATTTAGGTTTATATGGTGATTTGGCTTAGTCATTGTAATGTCCCCACCACTTAGGAAGCTTATGACGAAGTCCACTAGCCTAGCATGGTTCCCATAGGCTAAAGTGGGGAAAAGTTTTAAAAGGGGACCTAATTCATCCAAGGAAACATTATAAAAGTCTAAGGGGTGAATGATCTAGGTGGCTCTAGAGGCACACACAAGACAAAGAGGGCTTAAGGAAGCTCGAAAATCAAAGTGATCAAAATGTTTTCGAACTAGGACCAGAGTGTAGATTTCGTAGTCTTGATTGCGGTGGTGTGAACGGTTCATCAAACT
Source organism: Pinus taeda (assembly GCA_000404065.3). Lineage (NCBI taxonomy): Eukaryota > Viridiplantae > Streptophyta > Pinopsida > Pinales > Pinaceae > Pinus > Pinus taeda. The sequence continues at coordinate 15,556 of APFE031558356.1, forward strand.
GAGTCTGTATGCAAAAGTTAGAAGCAGATAAAGTTCGATTGACTTTTGCTGACTAGGCAGGCTTAAGGATGCAGCAATTTAGACAAAATCTGGCCATCGGATTCCAGCCAACTTGGGCCAGATTCTGAGCAAATTTGTGGCCTCGTTAATTTGTCTCCTTCGATCATTTTTCAAATTTTTAAAAACGACTATTAATTTTTTAAAGATAATAT
>APFE031558359.1:0-12220 GCA_000404065.3 Pinus taeda
GGTATCTACTACCTATTTTATTTTTCCATACATTATTTACTATGTTTTTCTCTCTGTGGGTATCCACTACCTATTTTATTTTTCTAGGCGGTATCTGGTTCATGGTCCAGAGATCATAGATTAGATCTGATAGTCCCCAGAGACCAGATCAGTGACCACTACCTCCACAAGATATTTGTACCAGCCAAATCCACCCAAAGGGACCACTTCCTGCCAAGTCAACAACATAGCCTAACCTCAAGAGTGTCAAAAGAATGGAATATGTGACCTCTCAATAGCAGAGTTAACAATAATGTCTCAATAGTAGAGTTAACAACAGTGACTAATCAACAGGGGCTAAACCAACTTAACTAACCCTCTAAACGATCTACTGCCTACTAAACTAGTTGGAACATCAAAAATTATTCTTCATAGTACCTCTTGGAACATAAAAAATTATTCTTCATAGTACCTCTTCAAGACCAGATAAATATCTGCTCATACAACAAAACATGGTAATTGACTTAACATTTATCCAAATTTGGCCAAGGAAGATTAGGTTCTGAACCAATAAATGCTTAAAATCAAAATCCCACACCATGGCTTCTGTACACAATGTATCGAGCAGTTATACTAACCTAACCAAATATATCGTGTCACAATACGAAAATAGGGATTAAAAAACATAAATGCGACTCACCAAACCACCCAATCTATGATGTCATAATAAGGGTGAAAAATAAGCCTGTGTTCATTTCAAGGATCTAGGAAGAAAATGAATTAATACTATGGATATATACTACTTTGTTCTTATTTTTATTAGTCAACATCCATTTGTATTTATCATTTTATTTACTGGCATTTGCACCAGATGTTACAAAGGAAACGCCGTAAGGCATAAATTGAAGAACACAAATACAACAAAAGAATACTTTGATAAAGAATACCAATATATTGAACGCTCAAATCAATGCCCCATTAACTGGAACCACTTAATAGACATATCTATCAACATTGGGATTATACACAATGATCAAGAAATTTCCCATATACAAACAACACCTTCCACAACAACCTTTTGTCACATCCACATTTTAAAAAATGCCTTGGAACGTGATTGGAATCTCCCATATTGCCTTTTTCATTATGCAGATAAATCTTCCATATTGCTTATCAAGGACTTCAAATTGAGAAAATCATTTTTCCCAATTTTGTAATGCTCACTTATTGAACTCGGGCCCAATCTCATTGTTATTGGACAGTTTGAAGTCCTTGATAAGCAACTGAGATTTTTTGTTCCATTTTGCTGACTAGGCAGTAAAAGTCGTTACAACAATGCTTTCAAAAGGTTATACCCTAGGAAAAGATACTTTAGGCAAAGCCAAAGAGTTAGACGAGAAGTATCAAGTGATGGACATTGCTGCAGCAAAGGTGGCAGATTTTGGCAAATTCTTCCGAAAGATGTCAAAAGCAGGTTTGATTACAGCTGGGCATGCAGCTTGCAATGCAGGAACAACACCTGTCAACAACAATTATTTTGCAACAGGAGCACTAATGGTTGTTGGGGTTCTTGACAGTGCAACCAAAGCTGCTGCTAATTTTGGTAATAGGAATAATGCAGCAAAGAAGTAGACTTGAAGTATTATGGCACTATCAAGTTAGAACTATAATGTAGTGGTGTTGGCCTTCAATTTTATCTGTCTTATAATTAAGTATGCATGTAATGTTGCTTACCCTGCCATAGTCGTTCTTGTATCAAATCAATTTTATGGTCTCTGTATATGTGTTTAAATGTATGATCTTTCTGCAGCCCTTCACATTGAGATACACTATATATCTGTGGGCTTCAACCCCCAAATGCATGCTAGACAGCTGTTGACACCAACTAACATCAAGAAATTGGAGATGCTTCAGACTACTCAAGCGGTTGGGCAGCTTTTTGATGTTTGTTTTGGATAAATTTAGGAACTTCAAATGTTTTAAGTTCCCAATAGACGTGGGAAATGACTGGATGGAAGTATGACTTAGATCTAACACAGTCATCTAAAACAAATAAACAATGTCTTCGTTCTAGATTTTTATTCATTCCTTCAAAATATTTGTTAATTCTACCCTGAATTCCCTTTACACCCCCTTCTTTTTCCTCAGACACTTTTATCTGTCTGAACGTCGACAGTAGCAACACTTCAATGACAAATTTGGGTGATACTGTAAGCCACACAAATTTGTCGAAACTGTCTCGGACATTTTGGCTGTTGAATACCTCTTGCACTAGAAGGGTTTTTCCCTATCCTCCCATACCCACAATAGCAATCACTCTGAATCCATTTTCCAATATCCACCAACTGACCTTTTCAGTGTCTTCCTTTAATCCCACCGCTTGAAATTGAGATAGAAGAGCACAGGATTTTCTTCTTTTATCTTCTTCTGAAGATTCAATATATGCATTGAGTGCTACCTTACTAATGGAGAAAAGTAAAATTTAGATATTACATCAAAATTTAGAAAGTCATACTTCTTAGACTGAAAAATGATTTTCTCAATTAACCTATGATAAATTTGGGTGATACTGTAAGCCACACAAATTGGTTGAAACTATTTCAGACCTTTTGGTTGTTGAATACCTCTTGCACCAAAAGGGTTTTGCCTTGTCCTCCCATACCCACAATAGTAATCACTCTGAATCCATTTTCCAATATCCACCGACTGACCTTTTCAGTATCTTCCTTTAATCCTACCACTTGAAATTGAGATAGAAGAGCACAAGATTTTCTTCTTTTATCTTCTTCTGAAGATTCAATATATGCATTGAGTGCTTGAACACCAACAGTAGCATTGAGGGAGGTTAGATATTTGATCTATTTAGCACTCGTGTGTATCTTTGTGATTCTTTCCTTTATTTTCCTAATGTTCCTGCCCATTCGATCGCAGAAAATTATGTTGATGAAAATAAGCTTGCCCTGCTCGCATTCCTCCACTATGTCAACAACATTAGTGAGAAAATCCTCAAGTCTGTTAAGCCAATTGATCACTGAACTAGAATTGGAAGTTCTGGTGGCTATCGCGTCCGTCAATAGGCATTTAATGCAATTAACCTCATCACAAATGAATTCAAAATCTTCTTCCCTAACCGCCTGACCAGCGCAAATTTGATCCTCCATAATAGTTTTGGCTTTGCTTCTGGTTTCAGCTTCTGGTGTTGGAAATACCATTTTATCCTTTAACGTTTATTATTTTTGTTTTATTATTATTTCTTGAATTTCTTCTTAATAAGTGGTTGTATCTCTTTTGGTTTTAGTGAAAATATGGGCTCCAATGTTGGCTCTCTTATTATGGAGTATAATTCATCTTTTAGAAATTTTCAATTATTAAATTAGGTTAGTCAATTGCTAAAAATATTAGATTTATTTCAAAAAGTTTTTGTTACTTTATAGGCTAGACACTGGCTTGAAATACTAAACTTATTCCACAATGTTTTTGTTACTTTATAGATAAGGCGTAGATTGCTTGGCTCTATGAAAATACATGTTAATCTGTTACTTGTGCTCTTTGACTGAAAAATACATGGTGACAGAAAAATGCATATTATGCTAATTGAGGAATGCTTTTCACTTGTCGAACTTATAGTATTGAATTTAACACACTAACACTTTACAACAATGAACTAACAATATTCATGATGAAAATAGCAATATGGAAGATTTATCTGCATAATGAAAAAGACAATATGGGAGATTCCAAGCACGTTCCAAGGCATTTTTTAAAATGTGGATGTGACAAAAGGTTGTTGTGGAAGGTGTTGTTTGTATATGGGAAATTTCTTGATCATTGTGTATAATCACAATGTTGATAGATATGTCTACTAAGTGGTTCCAGTGAATGGGGCATTGATTTGAGCATTCAATATATTTGTATTCTTTATCAGAGTATTCTTTTGTTGTATTTGTGTTCTTCAATTTATGCCTTACGGCGTTTCCTTTGCAACATCTGGTGCAAATGCTAGTTTCTAATACATATCTCAAAACACCTATTTCATAATACATCTCATGTTCCTAAGATTTAAAAAAAAACTATAAAAACTAACTAAATTATAAGTTTATTATTATTAAGAAGAATTAATATATGATTCAAAAGTATTTAGAAATTCATGTAACAAAATTCTTAATAGTAGAGATTTATCTTACTTAATCTTTTAACATCATCAAGTAAGCTAGGAGATTTGAACCGAGGGTGGGAAGATTTCATTTCTTCCTCCAAACCACATGAGATAACAACAATTGATAGATTCATTCTCACTTTATTATGAAGATTCCTAGGCTAAAAAATAAGCTTTGTTACAATATCATTGTCCAATACCATGGTTTATTAATATCACATCTATAAAAGCCAAAACGCATTTCGTGACACTTATATGACCTTTTTTTTTAATTAGTCAATTTAATTAAAAAATGTCAAATTGACATGACTATATAAATCTAGAACTTTGATTTGTGTCTACTATTAACAATATTCTAGAATATTCACTGGAAATTAACTCTTTACCATACACCTAATAATGATGGATAATTAAATTAAAATTATAAAATCCTTATCTCAATATAAAAAAGGCCTACCTATAAAAAAAATTAAATAAACAAAGCTTAATTAAAATAATTAATAACTTTTTTAATAAAATATCATTCTATATAACAATTAATATGAAAATATATTAATATATAATAATTTGAAAATAATTAAAAAAAAAAAATTATCCTCATTCATATATATATAAACACTTACTTTATTCATACCTTCTTACCATGTTTTTACATTTATATAAATAATATAAATTAATAAATATAACATATATTTAATCCTTAATCAAAATTAAGAAATGTAATAGGTACATTGCTACTTAGTATGTTATACGAAAACTAATTGATAACATAAGCTATTGTAGTTAAGGAAAAAAGAATAATACTACTATTTAAAAATGATGATTATAGTGATTTTTTATTTTTTAACATATTTTGTTAGGTAGATTACTATTTTGAATAGTAAGGTTATTTTTATCCCTGTAGTTAGATTAAATAAAATGAGAATCAAATCAATTTTTATATTGATCATATTCATAAATATTATTATAAAAGTAAAGAATTTATTTGTAAAAAGTTAAAACCTATAAGTTTAAATAAATTAAATTAAAAAAATAAACATTTTTTAAATTATTAAATATAAATATTATTTTGAAACTTATTAAAAATACATTATAATGATAGTTTCTAATTATTCAAATACAATTTTGAACTTAAAACATAAAGTGAAGTTGTTTATTAAAACTGAGTTCTATTAAAACCTATGAATAATTTTATGAATCAAAAAATACTTTATTATAAAATTTATGTGATTTATAATTTAATAATTTTTCTAAAAGTATAAAAAAGTATAATCTAATTTATAGTGAATTTCGTGTTTATTATAAAATAAAAATAACAAATTTTATTAATTTATAATTAATCTAGTTTTTTTTTTTTTTTTCTACGTAAGACTAACCTAAGTACCCACGAGGATTGAACCTGACTTATCCAAGATGCCTTACAAGGCACCCATTCACCGTCAATCCAAACCCGGCAATCAGTTTTATTATATAAAAATAATTAGAAATATAAATGAATGTAAAAACGGTTTTTTATTTTATAAATTTAAAAAAATAAAAAATATTCAAATTTTTAATTATATATCAAATTTCATAAAATTTATAATTTCAATTAAAATATATATATATTAATTTACAAATATAAATTGGTTTAAAATTGGGTTTTTGGTTAATTTTAAAATATGCTAATAAATTATTTGAAATTTTAACCATATATGAAATTATTATTTATTTTTTGTCTTTAGAAAAAACATTATTAAAAATAGATGTAGATTGGTTGTATTTGATATTTAAAAAAAGAGTTATATTTTTAACATCTTGAAAATAAATTATTTCTTCATAAAATTAAAACAATTGTTTATAAATATCACAGAGATGTTCATAGCATTCAATAGGTATTATTTGAGCAAGAAAAAAGGTACCAAACATGGGGTGCTTGGTTCAACCCATACAATTCTCTCTTGAGCCGAAACACATGTGGCTCAGAGTCAAAAGTCTCAAAACCTTCAATCTTCTCTTTGCACACCTCTTCCTCAATCATGCCATTAAGGAAGGTTGTCTTTACATCCATCTGATGTATCTTCCAACCCAACTATGCTGATAATGCCAATATAGATCTGATTGATGAGTACCTTGCAATAGGAGAAAAGGTCCCATCATAGTCAATCCCCTCTACTTGTGAAAATTCCACAAATCTAGCCTTATGCTTCTCCACAGTACCATCTACAGATTTCTTTGCTTTACCTTGTAAAGCCAACAACGTATCACCATGGACTTATCCTCTAGTCTTCGGACCACATCCCAAACACTGTTATGAACTATGGAGTCATATTCCTCCACCATAGCATCAACCCAAATTAGCTACTACACTTATTCCACAAAGGAAAATGGATCTGTCACAACACATCTTCTCATAAGATTCATGTATCTAGTGTACCTGCTAGGTGACCTTCTCTATTTTCATTGTGATGTGGGTGCTCCCACGTTATCTCTAGCATCTGACAATAATTTATCTACCTCTCTAGTGCAATTTCTCCCATCTCTATAGGACTCTTCCTGAGTGGATGTCTCCACTCCTGAATCCTTTGCATGTGGCTTCTCCACATCAATCCAAGGCTCCTCAGCCTGCGTAGATAAAATCTTCTCAACTGCATGTATTTGAAGCTCCCTTTGAAGGGAAACTCGCATGGCCTTCTCGTCATCGAATTTGACATCCTTGTGAACTATTGTCACCATGTTGGTTGACAAGTACAACCAATAGTTGTGAGGTGTATTAATGTACCCCACAAATATCCCCAACTCTTTTGTCAACTCAAGCTTCTTCCGTGCATCTTTGGTCACATGGAAATATACCAATGACCTAAAAATCCTAAAGTGACTAACATCTGGCCTCTTACCAAAATAAACCTCCTTTGTTGTCTTCATCCCATGTATCCAGTGTGGGCTATGGTTCTAAACATAAACTGTTGCGTTGCATGCCTCAGCCCACAAGTGTACTGGTAGGCCCTGATCATGCAAAATCTCCCTCGCTACCCCTACTATGATTATGTTCTTCCTCTTGGCCACCCCATTTTGCTGAGGGTTATGGGGTGTCGTCAACTCCCGTTTAATCCCTTCCGCTGCACATAAGTTCTTAAAATCATTTGGGACATACTCATCATTTTTATCACTCCTTAGAACTTTAAACTTCTTTCCCGACTCTTTCTCCACTAATGCTTTAAACTCACAAAACTTTGTGAAGGTTTGATCCATTTTCTACATGAAAAATAGCCAACATTTTCAAGAAAAGTCATTAACAAATATAACACAATACCTATCTTTGGTCATGGATGTTGTTGAGAATGGTCCACGCACATCTGAATAGACTCACTCTAGAATAGCCTCTTCTCAACTATCTCTATCTTGGAAGGAAAAATTGGTTTATTTACCCAAAGTATACCCCTTGCATGTATCAACGTGCTCAAGCATACCTTTGGGATGACCACTAGAGATATATTGCAATATATTCAAAGCCCCATGATGTGAATGGCCTAACCACCTATGCCACGACTCATCAACATCTCGACTTCTCACCCTTTCAGCTTTTGTGCTCAAGGCAACACCTCCTCTACCTCCAACTTATAGAGATTCTTCACTTGAATCCTTATCTTCTTTACTTGACCAGTGGCTATGTGTCGAAGGAACCCTGTTCCTTTCAAGAAGATCACATCATAGCCTCTATCCTCAAGCATAGGAATGGATACCAAGTTCGTCTTCATCTTGGGCACATACATAGCATTCATAAAGGTGAGTGGAGTCCCATGCTCCATCTGAAAAGTAACTATGCCCAATTGAGTAGCATTATACTTCCTGTCGTCACCCATCCCAATATGCATATGGAGATCTTTTTTTTCCAGGTCACTTAATCACTCCTTGTCGCGAGTCATGTGGAATGAAGCTCCACTAACTAAGTACCATACACTTTACATCATTGATTACACCATGCATGAAATGAGGGAAAAGTCCAATTCAAATTTGGAGGCCAAATACTCACCCATTGCTCCTCCTCAAGACTTCTTCTTGGACTTCTTGAGTAGAAAATTTGTAGCAAAATAGCCTAGCTCATGATAATGAAAGAACTTAACTTTTATCATGTCTTTCTTCTTGCCTCCTATTGTAGCATCTATAACCACCCTCCAAAATTTTTCCTTAGCTTCGTTTTGGAGCCTCCCTACAAACCTTTCACAGCAGCATGTCTTACTTCATCAAGTACACAAGTTCCAGTGTTTTTCTTGTAGAAACACAATGTGTCCATCAGAGCTTGATGCACTCCCCTCACAATCTATTCTCTCGAACATGGTCCAACTGCATATTGAGTAGCTCCCTCAAAAATTTGCGCAATTTTGGAGGGCAACCAGCCTTCCCTATAGAAATTGTGGAATTTTGTCTGGTAGCCTGGTGGGCTCCAAAATTGCGCAAATCCGACAGTCAGGCTTCATCCAAAAGATTATGTAATTCTTCCCAGCAAGGTTGCTTAGCCTAGGAGTTAAGAAATCTTGGGTAGTAGTCAGCTGCTCTAAGGAGAAATTGGGCAAACCTCCTTGGCAGCTAGCCAAGCTCCCTTCGAGAAATGTGCATTTTTTTCCCAACAGTTGAGTGGGCTCTTGCATGTGTAGTTGGGTTAACTTGCATGCATGATTTTATTTTTCCCAGAATAACAAAAGGAAACATGCAAAAGGCATCCCATGATTCAGGGAGATATTTTTAGTGGTTGGAGCTTACATGGAAAGATCGTTTTAGAATCTTTCCTGCAAGTGTCTCCTTTTCCTAGATTTGTGGCATGCGCGTCATGAACCTCAAACTTATTTATTCGACAATTTAGAGCTCAGTAATTCACATCAATCTTGGAGCTCTAACATCCCATATCACATCAAGCATTGTTTGACACATCCAGCATAACATCCCATTCGATGAGTCTCAACATAGATTTGAGCAGTTTCATAGAGTGTCGACTCTGGATGATCATACATCTCCCGCGTTGGTTTAAGAACGAGTGGTCATATCTGATGTGCACAAATGTCTAGAATGCTTCACTAATGCTACCAGAGCATATGCTAAAGCCACTAGCTCAATTGTTCACTTTTTGATAGCTGAGAATGAGCAAATGGATAAGGATGTTCAGCTGGCCAAGAAAGGAGGAGAGCTGGTTACAACATCCACCCGAGCTGATCTGAACAATGGGATACTAGATGAAGTACTATCCCTTGACACAATTATGTGGGCGTTGTATTCCATGTTTGGTACCATGCATAAGGAAGTCGTCCATCTCAACAGATGGCAACAACGATGTGCTAGAAGAGCACATATCTTATCAAACGTCCATGTTGTTGTTGATTATATGCAAACATGACGATGAGATACAAGGGAGCCCCACTTCACTTGCCTAAGATGATGAAGCCCATAGTGGAGCATATCCGAAGTTAGATCCCGAACTATGAAGAGCTCTTGTAGCTCATCACTAGTCTATAGGCTTCCTATGCACATGTATTCAAGATTATGGTTATTGAGGTCTGCATATATGCAATCCCATCTATTGGGACACCCACCCAAGCGAAGATGAATGCATAGGTCCAACTAGAGCTTGACTCGTACTTTGACGAGTTGATGTGCATAAGCACCAGCCTAGACTTACCAATTAGTGTAGACACCATGCATAAGTATGTTGCTGGTCTGGCCACGTTGAAGACAATGATGGACATACTTTCACACGAGTTGGACAGAGGAGCCTGAGCAGTGTACCTAGATGCTATGGAGGCAAGAGTCAAGCTCCAAAAAGATGTCACCTTGGAGCAAAAGGACACCATCGTGAATGACCAATCTTGGCATCAGTTCGCTACTATCAACCACAATGAGGATGTTGAATAGTTGGTCTTCCAACAATTGTCCAATTCATAGTGTTGTCTAGCATGGCTCGCTCATGCCATTTTGTCTCACATGGGTACATGTCCATTGCAATGTAATGTCATGTCAAGTCTAAGTCAAGTGTCGATAGTTGGATGTAACAGTCATACAATAGATGAAGAGTCATGAGGGTAGGTGAATTGTCACAAAGGGGAATGTCAAGGGTCACCCCAACCTTTGCTATAAATGGTCCCTCATAACTCATTGTAAAGGTTTCTGGTTAGCCAAGCTTTCGATAGGACTACCTATTGTGCTATACAACAACCCCCCATTTCATAAAATTTTACCTTTCAAAACTATAATATGAAATGGGTCCCTTTTAGATTAAATTGGTATCAACTTATCATTCCTCAAAAGGTCCGAAAGTAAACAAAACATTATAAACCTTTTGAGTTAATATATAATTGGTCTTATAATAAAAAATGAATAATTCTTTATTACTGCGATAAAGAGATCGCAAGAACGCATATCACAATAGCAAAGGATGCATAACAAAAGACCCATTGGTTTTCCCCGATGCGACAAGCGCGAATAACTATCGGCTATCGGGGAAATAAGCAATCATAACAAAAGTCCCCTCTCCTTGGTCCGATGCAATATCGCTATCAACGATCGAGGAGTGCGATATGAATACAACGAAAAGTCTTCTCCTAAAAGCTCCCGATGCAAATTAGCGATATCGCTATCAGCGATTGGGGATTCCGCAATGACATAAATGAAACCACTCAAGCATTCCTCCAATCCCCAATTGCGATAAAGCTAAGCATGACTTTCAAAAAGGATTGATATGGCTTGGGTCTACTGTCTTAATTATTATTAAAAGCCTTTCTCTTCCCGATAGTGATTCACTTGCGCCCAACCGCCAAAAAATCAAATCCACGCTTAAATGGACTATTCGGAAAATAAAGGAGATTATGAACATTTAAATGATTGTCAGGTTTAAACGGCCAATTAATGGAGCAATTATGCCAAAATCTCTTCAGAGATTGTATTCGCGGGAGCCTTATGTTAATCCTCCATTATTCATTGATTGGCATAATTCTTTCATACTTGGTTTTCACCATCTATTCTCCGCATTATGTTCATTTTATCTCCTGTGCAGAAATCCTCCGTAGTAGTGAATTCAGGCCAAATGGGGAAGAAATCTAAGAAATTTGGAAGAGCTTCAGCCTCTGTGGTAACAAGACAACATGTTGCCGATCCGGGACTAAGTAAAAAAGGATTAATCTCAGACACCACATGTCTTGGTCTCGGTAATACTACTTAGCAGAGCATCTACAACATGGTCGAAGCCGAAGAACCTCTGCAAACATCGGTACAAGCTACAGCAGGTTCAAACCGGAAATCCGAGGCTATTCTAGAGGATTTGGCCGATTCTTACCTACATAGGATAGCGGCTCGAGAGTAAATTCTTCCAAGCACAGATGTGGTAAGATGAGCCGTTGAAGAAATTCCAATTACGAACAGAACATTCTGCACTATTGATGGGAGAGTATTCGGTTCATTTCAGCCCAATGATTTGAGACAAATGTACCATTTGCCCGAACCAGAGAAGAAGTAAAACAAAGCGTTTCTGGAGAAATTCAAAGATGAAAATGAAACTGAGTCAGCGCCTATAAGAGAATGGAGACAGAACCCGGCGAAACATAAGCATGAGACTTCGGGTAAGTACTCTGTCGATTCCTTGTGTTCTCCTTATTGTTATGCTGGAGCTATGATGTGTCGAATTTGGGGGTTGCATGACTCCTCAAAATTTTCCATAGAGATGGTACCTTTCATGGAAACAACATGCAATAGTGAAATCATGGATTAGGGGAATATATTATCTGATAAGTTAGCAACAACTATTCTTGAGTTCATAAATAAATCCTTTGTTACTGATAGATTCATCCCTCCATTTTACTTTAATGCCTACATCTTAGACACCCTCTGTTTTAATTCCGAGTTTCCTGTGCTGGGGTGGAAATGGACTCCACAGGACCCCATGCCCATTCATATCTATCACCAGAAGTTGTGGAAAGCCCATTATAAACACCACCTATATCAAGTCTGCAATGGATTCATATTACCTATTTACCATGCAATGTTTTATAAACCTGCTCCTAAGATTTCCTCTCAAGCAGAGATTGACTTGACAGCCTTAGGAACCTAGTTCGGAGAAGAAAA
>APFE031558360.1:0-22872 GCA_000404065.3 Pinus taeda
TCTTCAGCCATCTCTTGTCCTCAAGTTGTCCTTCTCCTAGAGCCAACCTCTGGATCTCCTGCAACAAGTTATCCTTCACCAAGCTTTGATTTTTTCTTGGTGATCATGCACACTTCAAATCACAATTAACAACAACCTGCTTTGATACCAAATGATCCCAAAAAGATATTTAATTGAAATTGTGATTTATTAACTGTTAGAAAGTGTTATTACATGATTTAAAAACACCATTAAATACATAAGCATGGATAACTGTTAATAAATTTTGCAGCATATTAGAACAGAAAACCATGAGAAGAAAAGTGACACAAGAGATTATTAACGGAGTTATCTTCAAGCCTACATCTCCAAGCCTTTGTCTTCAATGGGGAGGCCTCTATATTAGAAATTCAAAGCCAAAAAAATACATCAAAGCTAAATCAACTAGATCCTTGGCTGGTACAGTTGTGTTCTACTCGATCTCAGAAATCCAACGCAACTAACTACTCAGAAAAAGACCTATTACAACTCCCGAAATAAACCTACAAAGTTTTTCCCCCAAAATCCCCAAAGCTGCACTAAAACTCTTCTCTGCTCTACAAAATGTCACAACTCCTCTCCACCCTTCATGGCATTACATTACATGTATATATAGTGTTGGTGACTAACTTTAATGGCAAACATAGCAATGTATTAAATTACATTTTGCATTGTTATAGCCATATACAATATTGTTTAGAACCACACCAAATATTACATTCGGTGCAATGGAAACTATGCACATATCAACCATATACTATGTTTAACTCGGCGCGTTTATCCCGTGGCATCCGACAGTGTTAAACCATAAACTTTGTTCATCGTTTCATTTGTCGTTTGTGAGCACCGCTTACCATATGATTTCACACTTTAATATTAATCCACCACCATAGCTTCATAACATATGTCGTTGACATGGTTTATAACATATGCGCCATTCCATTGTTTTATAAATAAAATGCGCACTACATGTTTAATATTTGTTATGTGTGCATTTTAATAGATGGTTTTTGTTGCTGCTCCAACCCGTCTCAATGCAGGAAGTAGAAGATGGGATGACCCAACTCCAGGATGGCAAGGCACCAGGTCCTGATGTCTTCACCACCAACTTCTTTCATGAGTTATGGGAGCTCATCAACATAGAGGTTTGGGAACTAGTGGAAGAATCAAGATCTATGCACTGGATTATCCCCTCCCTAAATGCTACTTTCATAGCATTAGTCCCCAAAGGGGATGAATCAAATACACCAGACAAATATAGGCCGATTGCATTATGCAATGTCATCTACAAACTCATCTCCAAAGTATTGGTGAATCGGCTCAAACCTCTACTCCCTCTTCTCATCTTGCCGGAGCAGACTGGATATGTAGAAGGGTGTCAGATAATTGATGGCATTATTCTTTCAAACGAAGTGATCCACTCCCTGAAACTACTCAAAAATCCAGGTATGATTCTAAAGCTTGATCTCTCCAAAGCTTTCGATAAACTTAGTTGGGAATATATTCATCAAATGTTATTGGCTTTTGGCTTCAATGCCACATGGACAAGGTGGATAATGAATCTCATCACCTCTCCCTGTTTCTCGGTCCTGCTCAATGGTTCTCCCTTTGTGCCCTTTCGCCCCTCTAGAGGTATTCGTCAAGGGGATCCCCTATTCCCCCTTCCTTTTTGTCCTCATGGCAGAAGGACTTAGCTGTCTACTTCACCATGTTATCTCCTCTCATGCTCTAAGGGGTATCTCTCTACATGGTCTCCATCCTTTATCCCATCAACAGTTTGTAGATGATAGAATGCTTTTTGGTCATCCCTCATCCCAAGAGGCAAAAGCCTTCAAAGCCCTGCTCTCTCTATTCTCTGAAGTCTCTGGAACCTATATCAATGCATCCAAATCCCAACTTTTCTTTTTCAATACCCCAGTCACCACTCAAAAAAACATTGCTCGAATTCTGGGATTCTCCATAGCAGCACTTCCCTCAAAATACTTGGTGGCTCCTCTGCTGGACTCGGCCATTAAACATGCTTCCTGGAGGATGCTTCTCGAGAAATTGGAAGCAAGACTTTCTTCCTGGACTTTCCGCTCACTCAACATAGCTAGCAGACTCATACTGATCAAATCTGTTCTCCAAGCTATGCCTTTGTATCTTTTCTCTATTTTTGCAGCACCCAAATGGGTTCTCAAGGCAATCCGCAATCTTCAAAGAAGTTTTATGTGGGGCTCCACAGGGCTCAATAGGAAATGGGCTCTTGTCAATTGGAAAGAAGTCTGCCAGCCAAAATCAAATGGTGGGATCGGATTAAGGGATCCTCTCCAAAGCAACAATACGATGGGAGCCCGGATATGGTGGAATTGGATTGCCAAACCACACATCCCCTGGGCACGGCTCTGGCAAGAAAAATATGTGCCAGGAAGTCAATGGGACGATCTCATAAGAATCAGCCCTACCATTCCAAGATCCATGATTTGGAATGCCGCCAAACTTCACAGCGCCTTCATACAAGAGCATAGCTTCTGGGAAATCCACTCAGGCACCACAGCTAGGTTCTAGGAGGACTCATGGCAGCAGCTCCCAAAATTTGCCTCTCTCTTCCACAAGCCAATCTGGCAGGATTCTATGCAGTAAGCCAATCTCACTCATGTTTATCAATTCTGGCAGCATCAATCGTCTCAAGAATTTAAATTATGGAAACCCGCTAGCACCTGGCAGACCAATTAGCAAGAAGAAACCTACACAGAAACTGAACATGAGTTAAATCATAGAAGAATCAAGCACTCGAATCAGCAGGACAAACTAAGATGGGGACATACGCCAAAAGGCATGTTCACCACCAAGGAAGCATACCAATTACGCTACTCTAACACTCATACAGCAAAGGATCAACTCTGGGATCAGGTTTGGCGACCAGGACTCTGGCCTAAGGGTTCCACCTTTCTATGGCTCTTAGGTAAGAGGCGTATCCTTAGGATAATCTACAAAAAAGGGGATTCATTGGACCATCGAGATGTCCCAACTGCAATCTCAACTCAGAAACCATCTTACATCTCATGGACACTTGTCCACTAGCTACTCAGTTATGGGAGAAAATTGATCAATGTAATAGAAGATCAGGAAAACGACAGGGGGACATAGCAGATACCATAAGAACATGGCCAAATCACCCTTTCCATAGCTCTCTGCTAAACTCGTTGTGGAACATTATCCTAGGCTTTCTCTACTGGATACTATGGAAGGAAAGGAACAATAGAGTCTTCAACAATAACAACAGGCCGATAGAAACGCTATGGCTTTTCCTGAAGCAAAATCTCCAAGAAACTTTGGCTATTTGACATTGGCAAGACACAGATTTTCCGGACTCTCCTCAGGAGCGCCTCATCATGAAATCTTGGAATCTCGATCTGTCCTACTTGACCCATGTCAAATCCCGTCCCCCAACCAGTTCTGCCTCCCCTCTCAAGTGGTCCCCTCCTGCCTCAAGCTCTTATAAATTGAACTTTGATGGGGCAGCCAAGGGCAATCCTGGGCCGGCTGGTTATGGAGGGGTCTTCAGAAATGAAAAAGGAGCAGCATTGCATATCTAATATGGAACGATTGGCAAAGATACCAACAACGTTGTGGAATTGGAAGGTCTGTGGAAAGGGATTTGCATTGCAGACCAAAAAAACTTCTTCCCGCTAGAGGTAGAGGGAGACTCCCTTATCCTAATTACTACAGCTACAAGGATTCAAGCAGGCACCTCGGCAGCTAAGATAGCTTCCAGTTGGAGGTTGCTCAGTAGATTGGAAACTCTGGAGGAAAGGCTCAGGCGCTCCCATAGTATCACCTTCAGGCATGTAAGGCGCACAACCAATAAGGTAGCAGATAGATTGGCCAACCAAGGGGTCAACCAGCAGCTCCCTTCCTTCCCAGGTCCTCTTAGTGCCTCAGATGATGCACAACTCAAACAGGAATGCACTTCTTTGGTGCTACAGGACTACCTGATCCCTGATGCGGGTGTTTGAAATGAGACATGGTACGAAGGCAGCGCGTCGACTGGGCAGGTGGCAGCCCAGTTGCGCCATATGTTATTGCAATGGGACGGCACGCTGTCCTCGCACACCTACATTAAATGCAGCATTCGCCACACCTCTCCAGCTCCCAGTTCATAGCACGATGGTGGTCCGGTTGTTCGTCACTCCCGCGCTACTGCTCCAGGCCTTCAACTCTGTAATGGTTGCTGCTCTGGGCGATTATCTGTGCCATTTAGTCAGCCTGTCTCTGCTAGCTTGGTTCTACCGCTCGACTCTGGCTTCAAAGGTTCACAGTGTCACTTGGTCTATGTTTCCGTCTCACTCGACGCATCCACTCCTCAGGCACCTCCCTCTCTGCATTCACCTTTGTTTCTGCCTCTCTCTGCGCATCAATTCTCGCTCCTCGGTGCTTCCACCCCTCTGTGCTTTCACCCCCCTGTGACATATCCTGGTTCATCAATATGCCGCGCGAACGACTCAGACTAGTGAGTAGGCGGGGCGGCTCACGAGGTCGTGCCATTCATTAGCACTCCTCCACCACCTCGGACCCATCCTCAGACGCGCTGGAGTCTGGTCGAGCTAATTACCCGGCTACCAGAAGTGGCAGGGGAAGAGGTAGAGGGCGTGCTAGGAATGACGTCTGTGAGCACAGTGCACATCCCACTGCCCGTTTCCACATTCCATGCTCCCTGGCGAACTCCTCCTTTATAGTCTCAGTCACGATTGAAAAATGTGAGAACGCGGCTCATCTCGGGGCCCCGGCAGAGCGGAGGCGGGCCAATCCCAATGTCGACCAGCGCCAAGTCACAAGAGGCCTGTCCGCTGTGAACCCTGAAGCTGATGCAAGTCCAAGCGCACCGGCAAGAGAAGCGGTCCATCTGTCAGACTCAAGTGACTTAGAGCAATTTGGGTGCAATATTGTTGAGGAACAATTGTCTACCTCAGTTGACCAATGAACCAACCAACGCCTCAGTTTTTGTTCTGCAGCCGAAGTAGGAGTTCACCTCCCTTTCAATCTACTGCATCCGTGCTTGTTTCAGGTCTTTGTCAACTCCACTTGATGGAGTATGTCATTGTTTTGTTTATGTTGGAGTCTGTTTTAGTTCTGTTTATGCTGGAGTCAGCAAAGTTTAACCTCGTCATGAATTTTTGCATGGTTATTTTTGGGGTTTTTGGAAAGGTTAATATTCTTGAAAGTTATCCACTCTGATGTAAGTCTATCGCTGGCTCCATAGTCAGGATGACGAGAATTACTCTGTCAAATGCCATCCTCCAACCAAGAATCTTCGAGGCTTGCCTCGCTGTAACAATTTTTGTATAATAATAGGAGTAGACCAATTGAGAAAAAAAAATATATGGCTTTTGTTTTTAAAAATAACATTATAATAGATACATGCCATCGCCATGTAAAAAACACCTTTTAACCTGTTATTTCACGTTGCAACCAACCTTGAGATATTACCACTGTACTTGATTGTCTTCTTAATCATGTACTTGCCTTCTTCTTCATAGAGTCACCATCATCATGTCCTTGATTTCCTTCTTCATCACCTTGTCTTCTTCAACATATGGTCACCATCATTTTGTAGTCTTCATTATTAGGATCACCGGAGGTAAGGACATCAAGCTTCACATCATTGGAGGTAGGACATGTCATCACGTGTATTTCTTCTAGGCCTTCATCAAGTATAGAGATATGGTAGCATTTCATTATGATCAAGATACATGATTGACACTTCATTTGTGTCTTCATCACTTAAACAAGAGTTGTAGTCATCCTCTAGCATCTTCAAGAATATTTTCCATCCCGGTCACTATCATATCAACAATTGAAATCAATGACAACCTAGATTAACAGTGGGATGAAATGGTCCTTGGAAAATGTTCACTTGTTCAATTTAGCAGTCTTAGTATACTTCAACTAAGAGCCTAATTCTTTGCATAGAGTCAATAGGAACATTCAACTTTAACACATTGTACCAAGCCACCAACGAAGGACCCACAAATGGATACATTGTATATGATTAATTGTGCAAGTTGTTGCTTGATCTAGAAATTGTTAAGTGAAGAGAGCTTCATTCTTGTTCTCATATTAGTTTTCTTCCATGAGAACCTGCTAAGGGTAGATGGAGGTTGAATGATTAACATTAATATCTAGGTATGCATCATTAATGTCAACACTTATATCATTTGATGTTGTTCAATAAGATAGGCATTGACCTTTTTGGCCTACAAGTAACAACATTCATTATCAAAATGGCGATATCTCTTATTGATAGAATCATTGTTTCTTCTCCCCTTTGCTAGTCAAGCTAGGTGTTTCTTGATTATGAGCAACAATGATCAACTCACCATCTTGGAATATATTTAGGAGGGATGATCCAAGAAGGAAATTGGGAAGAGCTTGAGCTTTTTGTCAATGTGAGAAAGAAAACCTAAAGTATACTTTATGAAAAATGGTTTGCTTTTGATGTTTAGTTGTAAAAGGTGGCTACATCCTCCATTGGATGGCACATCTTTTCACATCCTACAGTCCCAACCCTCCCCTCCAAATTGATAGTCTATGATAATAACATCTAAGAGATAACTCACAATCCTTGTCGAAGGAGAAAAATGACATAGAATAACTCAGAGTGCTTATCAAAAGAGAAAACTGACATAGTGTGAGGGTTCTTTGATTATTATAATTCAGTTCAATTATTTAATTCCTAAAATAGGATATGAAAATTTCATCGTGATGACATGGAAAGGGGTTTTGACCCTTCTTTTATATCTACATGCTTTTTTTTTTAAATTAACAAACACTATAGTGGATTATATTTTTGCTTCGATGACATGGATTGTGCTTTTGTTGTCTAGTCGTAGCCTTTTTTGTCTTGTTGTAAAAGCTGGAGCATCTTTCCACATTATGAAATATGAGTCCTCCTTTGCAAATGGAATTGGTATCAACATCTAAGAGATAAATATAACCAACATTGCAGTCCCAACCCTTCACTCTTAATAAAATTGGCAATCTGTGATAGTAAAGTGCGAGAGATAATTGGTGTTGCTTATCAAACAAGTTAGATCAATAGTCAAGGATCTTGATTGCTTTAATTCAATTCAATTTTTAACTTCATATTGGCGTTGGCATTGTAGTGCCTCTCCTCCTCCTCTTAGAGTTTCCTGCATTGTGTGGATTTATTAATTCTTCAACATATAGTTGTTGAGATAGGAGAGATTACATTTCAGAATATGGGCTTTTGGCATTAAGAAACTAGTAAACGACATCTCGAACAAATATGGCAAAGGAAAGAACCAATTATAGAAACCCACAAAAAAACATTAAAAGTGGAGTAGGAATAAAATAATTGTGATTTTGAACTAATTTCGTAGCAAAGGAAGTAGATGTCTTTCTGAAAAAAAAGATAGGAACATGAAAATAAAATGTTTCCAGTTGAGCAAAGGGGTAAAGGAAACAACTTGAGCTTTTGAGACACGGTGTATAGGTATGTGTCCAACGGTGTTAACACAAGCTCATATTAACATTCTTCAAGTTGTTGCTAACTACCTAGAACGATGTTTTTTTTTTTGTAAGTTGAGTAGGTCCTTTTCTATTAACATAAAAACAGTATTTACAAAAATCTTGGTGGTCTCACCCCGCCCCGAAGGGAAACCGAGTATCTTGACCACACAAAATTTTTCCCAACAAAACACAATTTAAAGTATCCAGCTGATCAAAACCATACGTCATGTTCAGAAACTGTTTCGATATCTATACTGATACCTATATCCTACGTTCTATAGATAGAACAACTACATAATACATGCCTACAGTGAAACAGAAAAAACAGGACAGAACGCGAGAGCATAAAAGAAGCATTGGAGCTCTACTTATCAGGCTCAGCTTGCTGGACTGATTCCTTCTTAACCAGCACTCTGCTTGCCACGAGCTGATGCTGCAGATCCTCCAGTCTTTTTTCTTGCAGAAGCATGGTGATGACTATGTCTTTCAATTCCTTTTTAACATTTGGAAGACTCTGAACCATCTCTGCCATCTCTTTGGCTACCTGTTCTAAGGCTTTTGCCATAAGCCTTTTCATGACCCAATATAAGTGGAGGGATTGCTTATAGAGGGTCATTCTCCCTCTGGTATGGCCAGGGTCAGGCATAATGGCACTCCAGTCTTCCATCTCTTCTTCAGAAGGAGCCTGAATGGCTTCTTCTTCCTAGTGCTCCATGATTCTTCTGATCTTGGGGTTAGAATTCACCCTATAATCCTGCTCTGCGATTCTAATTCTGTCTGCAATTGTTTGTCTTGTCTGCCGATCACCGTTACCCGCTTCCGGTTCAGAATCTAGAACCGCCTCCGGGGTTGGGCTGCACTGCCGCCCTCTCCTTCCTCTTCTCGCCGCCGGGTCCCTTCTTCGGCGTCCACCACGGCCTCTTCGACCTCTGCCTCCTCTGCCTCTGCCGCGCGGGCCACCCCTGCCTCCGCCTGTGGAGCGACCTTCGCCTTCCTCTGCATGCTCACTATCCTCCTCTGGCAGACATTTCCACCGAATTTTCCATGGGTCCTCGGCCTGAATTCCTTTCTGCTCGTCGCTCTCCTCCTCAGAAATCTCCAGAACCTGTCTATTTCGATTACCTGCATCCTCCACTTTTTGTTTGCCCTTCCTGTCAGCTGCGGGATTGCGCTGGTCTTCAGCCCCCCCCCCTGCGCGTCCATCGTCTCACACTTCCACTTCCTTCCGCCTCCATTTGTCTCCGTCCTCTGTAAACTTCACCACCTTCTTGCCTTACGGGATCCTCCAGAGTGCACCAGCTCTCAGGGAAACGGCCAACAGGTGTCTTGCATTTCTCATAACCAAAAGCCCGTCGCCTTCCTTCGCTCTTTAAATGCAGCTGTGCTTTGGTATCATTACCGGAGTTGTGGTTCCAGACAGTCCCGAGACCCTCGTCATGATGGCACCTCCACCTCGCCGCCCTTCCGTCCTGTCCCGTAGACATACCACCTGCTCGACTGATCCAAGGATCTGCAACCTTCCTCTGCCAGCCGCTCCACTTCCCTATTGCATTCATATCTTGATCGCTGTCGACAGTGACCCTCTTCGTGCGCCGCCGAAACATCTCCGTCCTCATTGCCAGCTCATCCAGCCCGATCGGGCGATCAGTTACCTCCTGTAGGAAGCTTGGATGCTTCTTCATGATCCTGTTGTAAGATTGTTTTGAGGCCATCCCAGCTGTGATCCCTCTCTAAAGAAGACCAACTTCGATCCAGTTTACTGCCTGCTTCCTTGCTACCCCAGTTTGCGAGGAAATCTGCTGCCTTGTTCCCATCTCGTCGAACATGCTTGATGATTTTATAATCAATCTTGTTTAGCAATTCTTCAATGTCTTTGATGATGGCTACTGTTCTCCAACTTTTAGCCACTTTATCCCACCTCTGCCCATCCTTGAGTTTCCGCAACATTTCAATCGTTATTTGCGAATCCCCTTCTATTTCCAGGTTCAGGTACCTATTTCTTACAGCTATGCTCAGGCCCTCGTGAACAGCCCAAAGTTCAGCTTCATTGTTCGTCATCTCTCCTCCCCATTCCGCAAAAACCCATTTGGTTTTCCTTTCTCCATCCCGGAAGATACCTCCAAGACCTGCCGGACCTGGGTTACCCTTTGAAGCTCCATCGAAGTTTAGTTTAATGGAGTGGACTCCAGGGTAGATAAAACGACTTGGACTTTGAATCTGTGGATTTCTTTGTTTTTCCTTTCTTGGATAGAGCAGACTGAATTCAAGGTTTAGCAGTGAGGCTATTCTCCCTTCCTGTTGGTCCATCTTCCAATCGTCCTCCTCCCACCTGTCGGAGAGCACAGTTTCCCTGATTGCTTTACTTATCTCTTCCCAAACTTTTTCTGGTCTACTGTTTTGCCCCCTAAAAATTCTTTTATTGCGTTCCTTCCATATGAACCAGATTACAAAGCCAACTGCTAGGCTCCATATTCTTCTGACCACTTTACTTTGGAATTGTCCTGTTCCCCATTGTCCTATGGTCAATCGAATGTTCGTCTTGTCTCTCATTGTCCTACCAAAAAGACCTCTGATCTTTTCCCATATGTGTTCTGCAAAAGGACACGTATTTAGAAGATGTTCTTGATTCTCTGCGTCTCTATTACACAAGCTGCATCTGGACGGGCCTTGGAAACCCCTCTTAATAATTTTATCCCATGTTAAAATCTTTCCTTTTCTGACCAACCAGGCAAAGATTGTAACTTTTGGCCACCATTTTCCATCCCATATCTTCTTCCAATCTTGATCTTCTTCCTCCTGATTCTGCCTTGTGGTCAGGAAGTATGCTTCCTTTACTGTGAAAGACCCTCTCATTGTTTTGCCCCATCTCAGGATGTCCTCTCCAGTCCTGTTTCGTATTTTCCTGAGGTCCATTTCTCTTAAGTATTCTTCCTTTATTTCCCTATTTATGTTGTCGGTCCATTCTCCCAGTTTTTTCCACTTTCTCCACATTTCCCTGTTCTCTTCTTCCACCCAATAGTCCTTGACATTATTCAGCCCTAACCTCTGAGCTCTCTGTTGCAAATCTTGAAGGGTTTGTATTTCATTCATCTTTCTTTTTTGCTGCCATCCCTCTTCCCAGAATTTCGCTTTTTCTCCTCCCCGAATCTCCCAGAAAGCGTGCTGTTCAATCAGATCTCTGTTCTGGCTGGCCAGGTTCCAAATTGATGACCCGTTTGGGGTAGTTTGGATTCGCAGTTTTTCCTCTGTTTGTTCCGGCATGTTATATTTGTATTCCCAGATCTTCTTCCATACATCTGTCCCTCCTTGCATCCACCTCCACCATAATTTAGCCCCAAGAACCTTATTTAAAGTTTCCGGATCCCTCACCCCCAAACCTCCTTCTTCCTTCCTTTGGATCAGATTTGCCCAGGAAACGAGGGCCCATTTTCTCTATTGAGCTGGTCCTCCCCATATAAACTTTCCAAAAATCTCCCTGAGCTTTGCACAGACTCCTTTCGAAGCTGCTCTTATGGATAGGGTATATATTGGAATTGACTGGAGAACTGCCTTTAGGAGGACTATACGGCTGGCGATGTTCATAGATCGGAACGCCCAGTTTGATAACCTCCTCTTTATTTTGTCAAAGACCTCCTGCCAATTCTTCATGCGTGTTGGATGGATGTCCAGTTGATTGCCTAGATACTTTGTGGGAAGTTCTCCTTGTTTGAATCCCAATGTTCTTGTGAGATGAGCTTTTATTGCCTCCGGGGTATTAAAAATGAAGGTACACGATTTATCCTTGTTGATCTCCATGCCAGACGCTTCTGAAAAGACCTCCAAAACTTCCTTGATTATTCTGACTTCCCTGAGGATGACTTCTCCGAATAGCATTATATCATCAACAAATTGCTGATGTGTGATGGCTAAATTGTTTCCCCAAAGCTTTAAGCCTTTGAGCTTATTTCTCCTAGATTCTCTTTTTATGATTCGCCCAAGACCATCTGCTGCCAGGATAAAAAGAAAGGGTGATAAAGGATCACCTTGCCTTATCCCCCTAGAGGCGTTGAAGGGTTTTGAAGGATTACCGTTGACCAGGATTGAGAACAAGGGGGTGGAGATCATACTGAAAATCCAATCAATCCATCGCTTTTCAAAACCGTATGCTTCCAGAACCGCACAGAGATATTTCCAGTTCAGGCGATCATAAGCCTTTGAGAGGTATAGCTTAATCATCATTCCTTTCCTCTTATGTTGATTGAGGGAGTGAATCATTTCTTGGGCCACCACTAAACCATCTAGAATTTGCCTTCCTTCAACAAAACCCGTTTGTTCAGGAGAGATAATGCTTGGGAGGAGCGGTTTCAATCTTTTTGCCACCAGCGTTGCAATTATTTTATAAATAACGTTGCACAGAGCAATTGGCCGGAATCCTTGAGCTTCTTCCGAATTATTATTTTTCGGAATTAAAGTTAAAAAGGTGGCATTCATACCTGACCACATTCTTTGCTTTACCCGGGATTCTTCGACCACTTCCAGGATGTCCTGTCCAAGGAATTGCCAGCCCGCTTGATAAAATTCTGCCGTGAAGCCGTCCGGGCCCGGTGCCTTTCCTTTCTTCATGTTCATAATTACCTCTTCTACTTCTGCTAGAGTTGCTGCGCGCATGAGTCCTTTGTTCTGTTCCTCTGTGATCATCTTTGGAATTTCCTTGCAGATTTGATTAATTGCTCCCCCTCTATCATTCTGGGATTCGGTAAGGATCCCCTTATGGTAGTCATTTAGGACTTGCTCTATTCCATCTTGTTCTATTACTTTCTCTCCTGCTTCATTTTTAATTGAGAAGATTCGGTTCCGTTGTCTATGTTGAATCATTGCTTGGTGGAAGAATTTAGTGTTCCTCTCTCCTTCCCGCAACCAATTTATTCTGGACTTCTGTCTCCATAGGATCTCCTCCTGCTTTCTCCTCTCCTCCAGCTGGCTTATTAATCTGCTCTCTTCCTTGCACTTTTCTTCAGTTCTTCCCTCCAGGATTATTTGCTGCTGTATCTCCTCCATTGCCCTTTCGAGTTTTTGTTTTTCCTCGAAGATATTCCCAAAGTCCTCCTTATTCCATTTTCTGATTTTATGTTTTATTTCCTTAAGTCTTAATTGGAAAGTATGCATTTTGCATTGTCCTCTGACTTGACTTTGTAACCACCATTCTTCCAGTTTATTAAGGAAATCCGGGTTTCTGAGCCAAAAGGATTCAAAACGGAAGGGTTTCTTGCTTTTGATTTTTTTAATGTCAATTTCCAGACTAATCGGCCAATGATCAGAGCCTAAGCCTGGGAGGATTTTGGCCTCTATGAAAACATCTTTATTCAGAACTTGCTCAGAGAGAAGGAATCTATCCAGTTTTGAGGCAATCTGATTCCTGCCACCCCGCCTATTGTTCCAGGTGAATACTCCATTTGATGTTGGGGTATCTACAAGCCTTAAATTTGCTATGAGATCATTGAAGTCTTCCATGCTTGGGTCCTGTCTCCTGATGCCTCCTCGTTTCTCTCCAAGATCCCGGATTAGATTGAAATCCCCGCCTACTATCCATAAATCCTCTGGGATTAGTTTTCTGACCGCCTGAATATTTCGCATAAACTCTTTTCGGCCCCTGGGGAGATGGGGGCCATATACCCCGGAGATGAGGAATCTTTCCTTCGTTCCTACTATCCTACACACTCCAGACAGGATTCTGGGCAGACTGATCCAATTCTCGAAGGTGACCTCCTCTGAGTTCCATAATACCGCTAAACCACCTGCTGACCCCTCCGCGTCCTGGGCCATAACTTTAAAATTTGTTTTAGATTTATCCAAAATTTCCTGTATCTGCTGTTGACTCATTTTAGTTTCTTGAATCAGCATTATACTCGGTTTATCTTTCTTCAACCTCTCCTTCAGGTACCTCTGCTTGCCTCTACTATTAAGGCCCCTTATATTCCAACTTGTGATGATCATTTACAACTTTTGGGGGGGGGGGATGAAATACCTCAGACAGAGGTATTACTTTTCCAAAATTCACAAGAGTTTCTCCTACTGTTTGGATCGTCTCATTCATGGGTTTCCTCCCTCGTTTCCTTCCTCCTTTGCCATGTCCGTCCAGTCCTACTGTCTGAGACCCTGACGCTTCTGAAAGTTCCGGTCCAATCTCCGCCGAACCTCCTTTCTTCTCCTTAAATTTTTTATAGGCCTCTTTGTACTGCTGTTTTTGAATTTCCGGGATGAATCTCTCATCAAGATGTCGCCATTCTTGCAAGAGTTTTTTCATTATGCGTTCTTCTTCAGTCCCGAACTCTTTCTGTTTGTCTGACCCTTGTTTCGGTTGCTCTTCTGGTTTATCCTGATGCTCTCCCATTTCAACTTCAGATTCTTTCATTTGACTGTTGGATTTGCCTAGGGTATCCGTTATGATTTCCATCGGGATTGTCTCCCCAACCGGTTCTTCCTGTACACCTCCTTCTGTCTCCTCTTCCTCGTCTTGGAGGGCTTGAAATTGATTTTGATTTTCCACTGGGATGTTTTTACCTTTTGTTTGCTCTTTCTGTTCCTCGGTCCGTGTCTTCTGTCTTCTGTGGACTTCCTTGAACCCCCTCTCTTCCGTTTCATTTGCCGTTGATTTCCTTTGTTCCTCTTCCATTGTTCTCTTGAGCTCTCCTTCCCTATTCTGGGGGCATTCTCTAAACAGGTGGCCATATTCATGGCACTTCCGGCACCGAAAGGGAATGTGTTCGTAATCTAAAGGTTGTTGCCAAATGTCATCATGGTATTCAACTTCCACAAATTCAGGCAAGGGTTCTGCTATATTCATATATACACAGATCCTTGCGTAAGAGGTGAATTTACCCCTTTTGGTTGATTCAGCAACTTTGACAAAAGCCCCTATTGAGTTTCCGATTCCTTCGAGAATTTCCGGATTCCAGAATTCTGAAGGCAATCCGAACAGGCGAACCCACACGGGAGCTGCAAGCAGTTTTTCTGCATCCGGGTTGTACCTTTCCTCCCAATGCCGCATGAATAACCCTGCATTATTCATAAAATATGGTCCCTCTTCGAAGATTCTTTCCTTATCCTCTAGATTCACAAAAATGACCGTGAAGAAACCCTTTGCACCCAGTTTCAGGTCGATATGCCCTTTTGGTTTCCATTTCAATTGGATCCATTTTACTAAATCCCTCTCAGAAGGCCAAAAACCTATAAACTTACAGATTAAAGCATGGTCTTTCATATAAGTTTTATATTCTTCCAGTTTGTTGTTTGGAATGACATACCTTGGACGTTTCTGAGCCCTTGGAAGACATCTTCCCCCCATTTTCGTTTTCCATTGGTTGCCCAATACTGGAATATCCTCGGCGTTGTCCTTTTGCGGATTTGCTCTGCTACCTCCACTGGATTCCCCGGTCACAACGCTTTTAAAGGAGGGGATCTCTCCCCTCCCCGTGGTACCTTCCATGGGTTCCGTCAGGATACAGCGATCACTCTGTGCTTCACTGGCTTATTTCCCTTTACTCAGATAACAAACCAATCCGTATGGGGTCTCCTGCACGATCCCTGACCTTCGCTGATCAAAAACGCTTCTCTGTAGCGCCAACACACTGCAAACCCTAACGTTCTCTGTCAGAGCTTCTCGTCATCCCTCCTCTCATTTTTATCTTAACTACCTAGAACGATGTTAACACAAGCTCATATTAACATTCTTCAAGTTGTTGCTAACTACCTAGTTATTTCGTAGATTATAAAAATGTGAGTAGTTTAATAAATATAAGTTTAGACATTGACTGTTAACAACATCGGAAGGTGGGAAACATTAGTTCCCAACTAATCCTATGTTAAGGAAGACAAGTACACAATAGCGTTCACAAGAAGTGTTGAGGTCTTACAACTTATAGTTGTGGAAGGTTTAAAGCAATAATCTGGATGCAATGTAGAGCACATGCAACCTCCTTGGTGGACCTTATGTGCAAGATCACAAATCCATTTATAATGGATACCCCATCACTGAGAAGCTTCAAAATATGGAAAGGTTTGTCAATTTGGCTTTTCCTTCTACATTTTCCTCTATTGCCAATTGTTATGAGTATAGGTAGCCTGCATTGCACATACTCATAGAAGAAAGAAGAATGCAAGTACCGAAAGGAGAACATCAAATCATACATGTTTTACAATATTGTTTTATGTGGTTATATTTGTATAAAAATGGTGGAGAGTGATCATAGTTGACCAAGTCTCCAAGGGTTACAAGTATCTGATACAAAGTTAGGTGAGTGATCATCTTTGACCGAGTCACCAATGAAATATTAACAACAAGGTAGATAAACTACAAGACATAAAGTACAAAATAAATAACATATATATATATTACATATTTAGACTAAATCCAATATGAATTATGGACAAAGTATGATCAATTTTGCGATGACGAAAACAAATGTCGCCAATTTCTATTGATTGTACACTCTTTCTAGTGAATGACATCATTGTTTATAGGAACTAAGATGGCAGGAATAACATGATTGGATACTAGAAGAATGGATGTTGAAATGAGAGTGCATGGAATAATTGCAGGGGCATGATGTTCAATTATAGAATGTCCTCCTAATAAGAATAAGGTAATCCTTTGTTGTGGAAACACCTATGCAAAAAATATGACCTTCATATCCTTAGTTGGAGGTGAATCATGAAGAAGATGCTAACTAGGGCATGGTCTGAAGTAAGTTGAGGATTGGAGTTGGACTCAGTGCTTAGAAAGACATCTCCATGCAAAAGTGTGAGCACTAGAAAGCAAGAAGATGAATGCCGACATGGATGCGCATTGGAACATATCAAACATTTTGAACTCATGGATATTGATATGGTTAATAACGTATCTTCTAGCAAATGCAGAATAAGAGAAGGAAGAGATGACATTGTAGATCTTATTATCCTTGAAGAGCTTGTAGAAGTTATAATACCCACAATTTTGTGCCTTTTTGTGAAACAGGTAGGGCTTGAAAAAAATCACATCTCAACAATATGAGGGTGTAACATCACAATCAACTGTATCAATGAATGGTCTAATGGAAAATCTGATAAAACACAACAAACATAAAGTAGGTACTACTTCGTGAACCCATCCAATATGATATGGTTGGGGATGAGTGGTAGAAATTTGGATTTTTTCAATCAATTGTTGAGAAAGCAGTTTCTTTTTGTTTCCATTGTCTATGATTAATTGTGCAAGTTGTTGCTTGATCTAGAAATTATGAAGTTAAGAGAGCTCCATTCTTCTATGATTAATTGTTTAAGTTGTTTCTTGATCTTGAAATTATTAAGTGAAGAGAGCTTCATTCTTGTTCTCACAATAGCTTTTTTCCATGAGAACCCACTAAGGGTGGGTGGAGGTTGAATTATTAACATTAATATCTAGGTATGCATCATTAAGGTCAACACTTATCGGTTGTTCGATGTTGTTCAATAAGAAATGCATCGACCATTTTTTCCTACAAGTCACAACATTCATTATCAAAATGATAATATCTCCAATGATAGAATTGATGTTTCTTCTTTCCTTCGCCAATCAAACTAGGTGTTTCTTGATTGTGAGCATTAGCAAGCAGCTTAGCGTCTTGGCAAATATTTAGGAGAGATGTTCCAAGGAGGAAATTGGGAAGAGTTCGAGCTTTGCATCGATGTGAGAAAGCAGACTTAAAATATACTTTATGCAAAAGGGTTTGTTGTTGTTGTTTATTGGGAACAATATTATTGCAAGCGGGTCCATTTCATTTTGGTATCATAGCTATGATATGCTCCAAGAAGTCATCAATATCATATTTGAAGATTGGATGCCTTGGACGAAATATTTTACTTGTGATCATGAAGAATTTAATTCAATTGTATTAGGGCTTGATTAAAACATATAGGTGTTGACATATGAGATATTACATTTAGGAATATGGGCTTTTGCATTAAGAAACGAATAAATGACATTTTGAGCAAATGTGGCAAATGAAAGAACAGATTAGGGAAGCCTACAAAAAAGCATTAAAAGTGGAGTAGGAAGAGAATCATGGTGATTTTGAACTAGTTTCGTAGCAAAAGTAGTAGATATTTTGTGAAGAAAGAAGAAGATAGGAATATGATAAGAAAATGTTGCTAGTTGAGCAAAGGGGTAAAGGAAACAACTTGAGCTTTTGAGGTACCGTGTGTAGGTATGTGTCCAATAGTGTTAACACAAGCCTCATCTTAACATGCTTCAAGTTGTTGCCAATTACATAGCTGTTTTGCTGATTATAAAAAAGTGAGTAGTTTAACAAATAGAAGTTTAGGCATTGACCATTAAGATGGGAAAGGCCATAGTATAACACTGACATAGGATATCTCATAGTTCTTATCAGAGGAGAATGCTTATATAAGATAACTCATAGTGCTTATGAGAGGAGAAAATTAACATAGGTTATCTCAAGAGTCTGAAGACTATTTTAATTAGATTAAATTAAATTACTTAATTCCTAAACCAGGGTATGAAAATGTTATTGTGATGACCCTTCTTCTATATCTACATGCTCTTATTTTAAAAAATTTAACCAACAAGTGGATTTTATTTTTGATTCGATGACATAGATTGTGCTTTTATTACTATTTTTGCCTAGATGACATGGACTGTGCTTTTATTACTATTTTTGCTTGGAAGACATGAATTGTGCTTGTATTACTATTTTTGCTTGGATGACATAAGTCATGCTTTTTATTACTATTTTTGCCTAAATGATTTAGATTGCGCTTTTATTACTATTTTTAGTTTGACGACATGAATTGTGCTTTATTACTATTTTTGGTTGGTTAGATGATATGGATTGTGCTTTATTACTGTTTTTGGTTGGTTAGATGATATAGATTGTGCTTTTGTGCTTTTATTGTATAGCTCTGAAAAAGGCTGGAGCGTCTTTCCGCATCTAAGAGATAATCTGAGTCGTCAGTTGCAAACAGAATTGCCATCATCATTTAAGAGATAATCCGAGCCATCCGTTGCAAACAGAATTCGCATCATCATCTGCAATTAGTAAAATTGGTTGCCTGTGATAGCAAAGTGCGAGAGATAAGTGACGTTGCTTATCGAACAGGTTATCTTAACGGTCAAGGATTGATTTAATTCTATTCAAATTTTGGGTTCATATTGGCATTGGCATTGCAATTCCTCTCATCCTCCTCTCCCAGTTTCCTGCATTGTGTGGTCTAGTCTCGTGCGTTTGGAGCTCCGTATGTTGTGTGTGCGTATGAATGTAGTTTGGTCTCTGTTTCTGTCATGTATTTGGTGTGTCTGTCTGTCTGGTCTGCTTGTATTCTGTGAGAGGTGGAGGCAGAGGCAGAATGCTTGTGTTCCCTGACGGGCAGAGGCAGAGGTAGAGGCAGGTAGCGGATCAATTATTGAATCAAGACAACTCTGCCAGGGATCACAGTTAAATGAGGCATTGCGGTAAAATTTATGTTCAAACTCTCTGTATCGATCACTCTGATTATGGGTTGTGGGTTGCAAACAAGATTAGCTGAATGAGAGAGGAATCAATTTGATTTTAGGAAATTCAATGGCATTGATCAAATCCTGTAAATAAATTGAGATGTGCAGGGTTGTTTGGTTTTTTAAATTAGATCTTCAGCATCCTTGACGAGAGGCGGCAGAATAGATCCCTACTTCGAATAATGGCCATTGGGAGCGTTTTATCTGGCAGAGCCTGCGGTTTTCTTGGTTTTTAAATCATGGTGAGGCGGTTTCTTGGTTTTCTTAATTAAATCCTCTGCATCCATGTTTTTTGGTTTTTTAAATTAAATGTCGTGCATCCATGG
Organism: Pinus taeda; assembly: GCA_000404065.3. NCBI lineage: Eukaryota > Viridiplantae > Streptophyta > Pinopsida > Pinales > Pinaceae > Pinus > Pinus taeda. Next base: position 19,363 of record APFE031558360.1, read on the forward strand.
TTAGGCGGTTTCTTGCTTTTTTTTTTTTTTTAACTAGATCATCTGAATCCATGTTACTTAGTTTTTTAACTTAGTGCGTCTGAGGCAGAGGCATAGATCCCTCGTTGCACAGAAAGCGAGAGAAACCGAGCATGTCTTTTGAATATGGCCATGGCCATGGCCAGCGTTAAGCCTGCTGTAAATATGGAGTTAACGGCGACCATTCCCTTACCTGATTTTGAAGGGCGTAATTTCACTTCGTATACGGTGCTCCAGAATTGGTTTCTGCGTTGCGGTATCGAGTGGTTTGCTCAGTGACATCATTTGTTTTACACATCGTCTCCTAATGCAGCGGCCAGTCTCCCAATGCTTGAACAACACCGTAAACCTTGCAAATATCATGTCTCTCCATGTGGATTCGTCCCTCGGAGGTAAGCAAAGCATTTTCTTGACTGACTCTGTTTTAAAGTCATTGTCGATTGCATGTGTGATGAAGAGATTGTTCAGATTGCAATGTACTTGCATTGAATTTCTTGTTCTCCTAGCTTTCTATGTGTTTCGTAAATAATATAAAGGATTGTTTCTCAGGTTTTGCACTGAAATATTGAGTCAAATGTGGCATCCGACTCGATGACAGATTAAGTGAGGCATTCCGGTAACTTTATTTTCCAGTATGGATCACTCTGGTTATGAGAGTTGGCAAATAAGATTAGCTGAATGAGAGAGGAATCAATTTTATTTTAGAAGATTCATCGGCATAGCTCGAATCCTGTAAATAAATTGAGATTTTCAGTGTTGTTTGGTTTCTTAAATTAGATCTTCAGCATCCTTGGCGAGAGGCCACAGTATAGATCCCTCATTTGCACATAAATGAAGAGAAACATAAATTCCGTACAGCCTGCGATTTCTCGGTTTTTTAAATCAGATCCTCTGCATCTAGTGAGGCGATTTTTTGGTTTTTTAAGCTAGATCCTCTGCATCCATGTTTCTTGGTTTTTTAAATTAAATCATGTGCATCCATGGTTTCTTGGTTTTTAAAATTAAATCATATAAATTCCTGTTACTTGGTTTTTTTAGTCAGATCGTTTGAGGCGGCAGCATAGATCCCTCGTTGCACAAAATGTGAGAGAAACAGAGCATGCCTTTTGAATATGGCCAGCGTGGAAGCATTTTTCAGAGGAGAAATTACTGAGAGCCTGCTGTTAAAAGATGGAATTAACGGCGACCCTTCGGAGGTAAGCATAGCATTTTCTTGACTGACTCTATTTTAAAGTCTTTTGTCGATTGCATGTGTGATTAGGAGATTGTTCAGATTCTACTTGCATTGAATTTCTTGTAAAAGTGGGTAAGTTTCTCTCCTAACTTTCTGTATGTTTCCTAAATACTATAAGGGATGGTTTCTTTCTGCATTAGCTATCTCAGGTTTTACACTGAATTATTGATGCAATCTGCATTAGCTTTTTCTTGGTTAATCATATTACATCCAATGGCCTAGCAATGCTCTTTAGTGATTTATTTTATAAATAATATAAGCGATTGTTTCTGCATTAGCTATCTCAGGTTTTGCTCTGAATTATTGATGCAATCTGCATTAGCTTTTTCTTGGTTAATCATATTACATCCAAGGACCCAGCAATGCTCTTCAGCGATTTATTTTATCATTAGTAGCTGAAGCCTTCCAGATGTTCGGGAATCGATTAGTCAAACTTCACCGGTCATGCTGCCTCTGTAACTATAGCTCAGATCCTTGGCTCTCCCTAACTTCCATTCTGTGGCTCTCTAACTATAGCTTAGATTCCTCTGTTTGTATGTCTCCTCGTGCCCTTCCATATTTTCAAAATAGCAGATTGAATTTCTGGATTTAAATTTGGATTCAATGTATTCGCTTTATATTGAATTTCTGGATTTAAATTTGAATTCAATGTATTTGGGTTATATTGAATTTCTGAGTTATGTTGGACTTGTAATTTAATGGCTAAATTTTTTTCTATAGGCACATGCGGACCATATAGATTTGATTTGGGTCACCCTTTTATCCTCTCCAGCTCCCCCATTTGGGTCACCCCTTTATCCTCTCCAGCTCTCCCAGACACCCTCCATACTGATGCAGAGGTTCAGTATCTAATCCAATCTCACCCACGGCCAAATTAGCCTATATATATGAGATTACATAAAACCCATAACTATTTTTTTATTCATTATAATTTGGTAAATTTTCTCAAACACTGGGCTCTCTCTGTATTTAATTATTTTTAAATTTTTATTTCATGATATATTTTGTTGGCATTAAAAATTTTTAACAAAAAATTTGTGAAGTTCATCAAAATACTTACATAAAAAAGCATTTAACCATTTTTAAGGATCAGATATTGTTCGCCTCCTTTTGCTTTTGAAACACTAAAAATAGTTGTTCACATGATTTGGGACTGTATGCTTGGCTAGAAGCTTTCAACCCAGGATTTCAGTGTGATTATTACCATTGCCCCACTTCAATTTGAAATGTTTCACTGCTTCCAATGAACCTGCCTATAGTACTCAATTCACTCCAAATAGTAAAACGCGGTATCTATCTTTTAACATTGTGAATTTTCTGTGGGGATACTCACAAATTTCATTGTCATAATTAGTTAGATTAAATTTCTGGGTTTATATTTTGATTTTCTATCCAATCAATTTTGACATCTTGTAATTTTGTATTTCCTCTCCCTCAACTTGGCTTGTAATTTTGACTCGTTTGATTGTTTGGGAAGGAAATGAATAGAAGCTTTGAGTTGTCACTCTCACTCTCATTCAGTGTTTGTCGTTATTATGATTATATTCATATAAATTTCAATTTCTCCCACTCATTATTGATGGATATTTTGCCTGTATTAAAAAAAAATGGTGAATACATTTGGGATTTCATAATAATTACATGTGTTGGAGACTTGTACACCCTTACCTTTACACTGTGGTGGAGACATTTCCAACTAGATTATATATTATGTGGTGGAGACATTTCCAACTAGATTATATATTATATTCCACAGCATAAATACATGCAAGCAAACTTAATATACTATATTACACAGATATATATTATATTATATATAATATACTACAAATATATGCATACAAACTTAATATATTATATTACCCAGCATAAATACAGAGTAGTGGGCTTAAGGTTGGTTGTTGAGTCTCCTGAAACCGTTGTAACCTTGTAAATATAATAGATTCATCTATCAAAGGTATTCTTGATTGAATATTGGATTTCTTTGTTTTCTTGTATGTCCATTCATTAATAATTTATATGATAGTTGAATTGAGGCTTCTGTGATCCATAATAGTTGAAAGAATAACTTCAACTTATATGATAGTTGTGATGAGTTTGATAATAAATAAAATTACAGTGATAATTGTGATGATTTTGATAATAAATGTATTTATCACTGTGTTTTCATTTTTTTACTAGTGAGAAAAAATGATTTTGATAATAAATTTATTTAATGTTGTATTTTTTTTTACTAGTTTGAAAAAATAATTATTCTT
>APFE031558374.1:0-11195 GCA_000404065.3 Pinus taeda
GAAAGGGAAAAACACGGGCCTAGCCTAGAAAATTGTCAAGTTGTAGCAAGAAACTAGGGTTGTGCGAAAATGAGGAATTTGAGGGATATCAGTGATGGGAAGTGTTTAGTAAGGCACACTAAGGATAGGGGAAGGTGTATGAACATTAGGATACAATTTTTTTTGATGATTTGACCATCCAAGAGAAATTACCTTCAAAACCCTAGGAGAGGGAAATGAACCTTACCTAGGCACAAATGAAGCATGAACAAGGTGTAAAATGACCTAGTGGAACTTAACATGATGATGAAAACCCTATGAATGATGGTACACTCAGTTGAATGGTGACATGGACCGAAATTTGGCAAGCTGCCAAAAGGAGTGAAAGAAAACCCTAGACCTAATACCTAGTGACCAAATTTTACTTGAAGACTCACTGAAATGACAAAATTTGACCTTGACACCTTAAAATCACTTTGTAAGAGCATGTTTGATCACTAGAGGAAGGTTGCAAAGACTGACACTAGCATTGGCTCCAATGGGGATAGTAGCTCCTTGGAGGTGCCAAGAACGACAGATCAGTGCCTTATCCATTGGACAATGGAGTCAAAAACTCAAGCTAAAATGCATGACTAAAAACTGACAACTTGATGACACAAACTGACTCTCACTCAACTAAGAATTGACTCAATACTTCAACACAACTGAAAAACTGGAAATGATGCTCAAAGTGGAGCTTATTCATCAAAACCTACTCTAACAGTTTCATTCATCACCTAATCAAGTGAAATGAAACAACCAATGCAACCAGGTAAGTATTCTGACTATTGTTTGTATTCTCCTCAAGTGCTTGCTTATGAACAACAAGAGAGAACAACTGAAAGGCAACTCCCATGAAAACTTGTGAATAGATAAGTTGAATACTATGGATTCTCTATCCGCCCCCAAAAACACTGCATAAGGATCTAAAAATTCATGCACACTGGGACTTTTATGATCCAATGGATTACTTCTCTTCTCTTCATACCATGAATGCAAACTTTGATCTGAGCTCTATGACAAGACTCCTGCTAAAAATGACAAAGAAACCAGTTGCTGATCAAGTTTGTATCAATACTTTTATCAAGCTCACAGATAGGAGAAGGACTTTGACTACAAACATTATCCAACACATCAGCTATTGGATTGCAAAAAACTTGAAAAGATTGTTGCAACCCATTTTATATTGTTTCAAATGAGATTACATGATTTCCTACAAGCTGCTCATCCTTTACTGAAAATGTACTATGTAAATTTTCCTTCAAAACAGAAAGGTACAGAATCATCTTGCATCATTTGATCATATGTGCCAACTTCCAAGTCTTCATCTGCAACTTGACAATAAATGGCATTTGGGGGCTACAAATCTGGATATGAGAAGTCTTGAACAAGGTTTTTATTGCCCTCAAGATGGTCCAAATCAAGACTTGTCGATAGTTGATTTCTGATTGCATGAATGTTGTCTCTAATGAATTGAAACGAAGCAAAACAAAAAGGCAAAGATCCTTCACTTACTTCAAAATTTTTTGCACTTTCCTCGTCATTTCCATAGCTGATATGTGATGACTGAACATTGTATTCGAGCTACTAAAAGTGAACTTCTTCCTCCCACAAACTAGCTGCTGATTTGTCTGCAAGTTTAGCTTCTATTTGAAGAACATAATCATCATCATACAGATCAAACTGAGGCAAATCATTAGTATAAAAGGCATCATCAAGCATACATGTCATATCAACAGATCTCTCTTCTCCAAGATGATCTATAAAACAATCATTATCAAGTCTATGACAACTAGGATAAGAAAGAAAATGTTTTGGAGCAGCCATTTGTTCTTCTTCAATCAGCGAGCGATGGGCTTGAACATATATCCATTCCTTGTGGTGATCCTTTACATCATCTCTTCCACTGCACTTGCCAAAATGTCAAGCTTTACCTCTAGAGAGGTCGATTCCTCCGGACCTATGTTTTTCATCTCTTCTTCCTTCAACTTTTCCCTTTGGATCAGCAAATGAGCCTCTACATCTATTGCACTATTTTGCATCTCTTCAAGTGTTGCAAGGTTCCTTTCCCTCAGCTGAAACTCCATTTCCAAATCAAAGGCTTCTAGGTAGTGCAAGAGAGCAGATCCAGGAGGAGTCCTTATATTAACCGGCATCGAATAATAAACTTGGTTAAATCTGGAAGAAAATTGTTGTACTGTCTCTCTTGACTGTCTTTTCAGTTGGTTATACTCTTCTATAATCAAGAAAGGGTTTTGTCTTACCACCAACCTATTGAGGAAAACTTTGACGGATTGCTGGAAATCTGAGATGCTCGTATCAGGCAGGGTTTTGAACCAACTCTTGACTTTACCTTGCAAAGAAAGAGCAAAAAGACTAATACTAACATCTTCTTCATCAACTTCAAAATGGTTGAGAAAAGACTCAAAATTCAATACATGCCTCTCAGCAGTGATGTTGTCGTGTTCACCATCAAATCTTGGTAGATATAGATCATGATTTTTAGGGAAAGCACGGGATATAGGAGGTAAAATCAGAGGCTTGTATCGATCTGGAATTTTACAAGGTATAGGGGTATGTACAGAAAGTATATAACTAGTCTTGGTCTCATTAGGCTCATTAGTTTGAAGTTGGTCATCACAAGATTCAGAAAAGGGTCTTGATCAAGCTCAAAGGCATGCAAATCTTTGGTATTTACAATCTTCAAAGGGAAGGAACCAAATGCAGGCTGAGGATCTCTTCTCAAACATAGTATACTTTGAAAAGCCTTCTTGAAATTCTCAGGAAAATAGAAGAAATAATTTATAATAAAGAACAAAATGTCTTGGATGAAATTCCAACTTGAATACCTGATCTTTCCATATCGTCCTTTCATGTTTTTACTCGTCGGGTTCATCATCCAGTGGAGTCTTTGGATCTGATCTCGAAAATGATTTGGAACCACCAGGTGAATGATTTTAGTCTTTCCGGTGTCTGATCGTCGTCCACCATCAACAATCAGATCTGACTTGATACATGTTACTGGGGCAATTTGCAATTTAGATGTTCAGCTTATAAGACTAGACTGGAGATTGACTGAAGCAGTTTTTATCTACTTATGCACTCACAAAGCAATGTGTAGTTAGAAGGCTTCCTGGCATAACTTCAGGCTCTGTCTGTATTTTATAAAGCAAGAAAACTAAAAAACAAATAATATTTTCTTCCCTAGTATGGTCGCCACTATGTTAGAGCCTAAATCTACCTCAAGCTGAGAAAGGTAGGATCTAGGATAACATCATACCATGCTTAACCTGGTAGCTAGCACTACCAGGTTTGGAGAGGGCTCTCTCCTTGTAAATATCAGCAAAAAATGATCAATGAGGCTTGAGATGATTTAAATTTTATGATGTTTTGTTGGCTCAAATGGAAAGACAAATTTGGGTCTGGGGAATGAGGCTCAGTTTTGCAGAGATATATATGGGGAAAGCTAGGCAAATGATTTGGTACTTTAAATTGAGTGAAATGGAGAGATTTATATAGGTGAGAAGTTTAAAAGGGCAAGAAAACCTCAGGGATCCTAACTTTATCCTTGTTTGTTTTAGTTAAGATGAGGCAAAAGAGATAATGGCATACATAAATCACATGTAAACTTACATTTACAGAAGTAAATACAATATCAAAGAAAAATGCCACATGAATCCCATAGAGTGCTGCAAACCCTAGTCTATTCCTTAGCCAAAACCGCTGAAAAATGTATACAATGAAACTCCAAGCTTTCTCAAAAGTCCAACCTTTGCTAATGAATGAAAAATCACAAGATATAGGCAAAAAACAACTCATCCTAGCCTCTAGGGGTCAAGCTCATAAGTTTAGGAGCTGTTCCAACAAATTCTAAACTGAGAACTAAAAAGTAGGAAGTGGAACGACTTGCCTCTGAAAACTAGGGAACTAATTCATTCAGTTGCAAACTACCTTTTCATGGATGAATATACCTTTATGAGTGAAAATTTAGCATAATTACATCAATATCCATCAAATTACATTAAATTACATCATGATTTTGACATTTAGAAGAAGAAAAGTCAAACTGTCAAGAAATGAGGCGAAAAGCAAATTATTTTTGGTCAAACTAAGCAAAATTTCCCCAATGCGCCGCGCCGATTTCCCTATGCATAGCGCCTTTTTGCAGCTGATTTTGGATGCCTTTATGGTGTCTAACTTTTCTACACATGTTCTTGTTGGAAAGGTATACCTGTCTACTTTCCAGGACAAGTGGAATTTTTGAATTTGGCCTCCATTTGCGCCTCCAAAGCTGAGTTTTCCCAACATTGCTTCCTGTGTGTCCAAAAAGGGGCAGAAAGGTCATTTTTGGGGTGTTTTTTGACATTTTTGGGGGCTCAAAACCTATCAAAATTTCTTGGCCATTTGTGAGCATGCATATTTTTTCATGAAAAATCCAAAAATGCTAAGTTTTCATCAAAAGGAGGCCCCCATCAAAAGCGAGCGCTAGGTAGCGTGGCGCATTGGGCAGAAAAACCTATATTTTGGCCAAAAAATTCCAAAATTGCAAAAAGTGTCCCAAGTTTTTTGAAATTTGGGCTGAGTGTCCTCCATTAAGTGTTGTGTTGGGCCAAGGAAGCCTCAACCAAGATCTGAAGTCTATCTTGCTCCTTTCGCTTCCTCGATGCCTTCTTCAACTTGGCCTTCAAGTTCCTGATTCGTGCCTTGCAACGTTTGTTTCTCGCCAAGTAATGGTAGGCCATGTGCCTCAACATAGTTTTCCCATTGTTGGCCTTCTCTAGCATCCTTTCCCAAGTGCAAGTTTGTTCTCTCAAGCCAATATTCACTCTCATGTTCAATCTCTTTCTCATACCCATGATCACTATCTCTTTCCATTGTTTTCCTTTGGTTTTGAAAAATGTGGTTGTATATGGATGGTTTTGTGGATAACAGTGTGAAACTATGGTGGAGAAATGAAATGGGTAGAGTGTATGGAAGAGAGTGTGAAAATGTATGTGTGAATAGAGTTTAGGAATGGGAGTAAGAGCTTTAGGGATGTGAGTAGGGTTTAGGGATATGGATAGGGCTTGGGGAGTGTAGCATTTGGGAAATTATATGTGGAGAATGGGATTAAGGGGAAGTTGTATAAGGGGAGTGGGATTAAGGGGATAGGGTATACAACCATTAGTGCAATGAAGAAAACTAGGGTTTCACCCTAGAAGCTAGGGTTTTAGGGTTTTGGGGATAGGGGAGTAGGATGAGTGGAAATGAGAGGGGAAATGGGAAATGAAATTAGTGAAAGTTAGTGAAGGGGATGTGAAAGTGGTAGAGGGGAATAAGACAGCAAAAAATGGTAGTTTTGCAAACCCTAGGCAGATTTTCAATGAAATTGTGCAAGGAGCTAGGGTTTTAACATTTCCCTATTAAATCACTAAGAGGACTAAGACAAACTCATGCATTGAGCATATTGGAGTGTGAACTTACTTGGGAAATGATGAATTTACAATTTTGGGAGATTTGGTGGAAGATTTGGATGGATTTCAGGCCTTGTAGCCCAATGCACAGTGTTGCCCCAATTCGTAGTGCCAGTCATAAAATTACACTATATATCACTGCCCAATGCGTAGCACCGGCTCAATGCATAGCGCATTTTTGTAGGATACTTTTGGAGGCTTTCCTGGTGTCCAAATTGGGCGTGGGATAGCTTGTTGGAAATAGTATTAAGTATAGTTTCCAACCCAACTAGAATATTTCAATTTTTAGTTCATTTTCCCTATCAAATATCAAATCGCCAAAGACTGGTCAAAATGTGCAAAATGAGGCTGCCTCAAGGCAGAGTACTATTGCAGTCAACGTTTGAAAGTCTTCCTCAACTCCAAATTGAGCTCATGATAGCTCATTGGAAATATATTTGTGTATAGTTATCATTTGACTCATCAAGAAAGTCATTGGGCCAACCAAGATAGGAGAAATCTTGATTTTTCCAAGGTCACTTCAGAGGTGCATCAATTCTCCTGAGGCAACTGTATTTTTGACATTTCTCTAAAACCATGATACCTATGTAAAACGTGAAGGAGGTTGTTCTTCCTTGGCCTATTTGGGACAAAAAATGCTCTTATTTTTCCCAAATTCATCTTCTCTTGCTCAGAAATATCATTGGAGTAAAACCTATCCTGATGTGTGGAATAGGGGATTTGTCGAAATGAAGTGAAATGAAGGGGATAAGGAGCTTCTAAATTCTTGAGAAAATTTTGGGAAGTAGAGAGGGATGTTAGGAAGTAGGGGAATGTGGAATTTCAAAGATTTAGTGAGGGGAAGGGGTCCAAAAGGGAAAAACACATGCTTAGCCTAGAAAATTGTCAAGTTGCAGCAAGAAACTAGGGTTTGTGCGAAAATGAGGAATTTGAGGGATATCAGTGATGGGAAGTGTTTAATAAGGTACATTAAGGATAAGGGAAGGTGTATGAACATTAGGATACATGTTTTGTTGATTATTTGACCATCCAAGAGAAATTACCTTCAAAACCCTAGGAGAAGGAAATGAACCTTACCCAAGCACAACTAAAGCATCAACAAGGTGTAAAATGATCCAGTGGAACTTGAGATGATGATGAAAACCCTCTAAATGATGGTACACTCATTTTAATGGTGACATGGACCGAAATTTGGCAAGCTGCCAAAAAGGATTGAAAACAAACCCTAGACCTAATACTTAGTGACCAAATTTTACTTGAAGACTCACTGAAATGACAAAATTTGACCTTGACACCTTAAAATCACTTTGTAAGAGCATGTTTGATCACTAGAGGAAGGTTGCAAAGACTAACACTAACAATGTTTATAACAACTGGGTGGTCGTTACATCCAGAGGAAAATCTAGGAAGATCAACCCCGAAGGGTGTTATAGCTCCAAATCTCACCAGTATGGTTTGTGATGCTACAGCCATGGCCTAGGGCAACCCCTCCTTCCAGACCTGGTCATATATCTAAAAAACAGTGTTTTATTCCCTGTACGCGACATTGCCCTGAGTTAAACGCGTGTATACACGGGTTCATACATACCTAACTCGCGTATATGTATTAAAACACTTAAAAAATATAAAAGCTCCTTATTTTCGGGTGGAGATCGCGGGTTTTACCTGCTGATCATCTGTTAGTGCCTGTGGCCTCAACTGTCCCCAACAAATTCCTAACTAAAAAACTACTTTGGAGTTGGTATAAAAAGACATCAAGGGGAAGGCCTAAGGAAGGGAGATCATAGAGCAAAGTTATTATACTGATTTTTTTCCCCCTTGATCAGGTCTGAAGACCCTTGTGCCTTCTGCACTTCCCCCATCTTGTATAGGAAACCCTTGTTTCCTAGTGTTTGGATGTTCATTCTTTCCCATCACATCTTGGAGTGAGTAATGGAAGGTGACCTACTAGTGGCTTGAGGCGGGACGGATCCAGAAGGAGGCTGAGCTTGGAGCCTGCAGAAGCAGATTTCAGGTGATATTGCTCTTTTTCCATATTATTTTATTTATCTAATAAAGAAACACGTCTTGTTCCTGAAACGCTTCTTTCTTTGTGTTGATGATATTTATATGTGAAGTTCATACTTGAATAGATGTTTATAAGTTTGTAACTAACTCATCTCTCATATAACATAAAGATCATTTTATGTAAAATCATGTCCATATGCTGTTGTAGTTCGTGGAATTGTGGTTTTTACAGGACAAAGGAGCGGAAGGGACGTGAAGAAGGGTTTGCACCCTTGAGTAACTACCCAAACATAGGACCTCAGGTATGCCCCTTTCACCCTAAAAGTAGTTTTTCATCGCATAAACGGTTGTGTGTGTGTGTTTCTGAACTTAGATAACTTTCAGTCTGCTAAGGTTCCGCCCAAGAACCTTAGGGGATTATATCCCGCAACAGAACTGGCGACTCCACTGGGGAACAACATTCTTGTTGTTCCTTGTTGGGCGTTTGTCAAGCCTATCAGGGCTCAGAAACTTGCTGGCTTATTGATTCTGTTTGGTCTGTTTCTGATTTTATAGTTTGACCAGTTTCTGGAATTTTCTTTTTTATTTTTCTTGAAAGGCTGCATACACGCTTATTTTCTTGGTTACAGAAGCGTATACACGCTCATTTCCTGAAGTAAACCTGCGTATACGCAGGTTTCCTCAGGAATAGGAGCATATACACGCATTCTGCATTGAGTGCAGTCGCGTATACTTAGCAATTTTCAAGATTTATAAACTTTTTGTTTCTGGAATGTTTCTGGTGTTTTCTGTCAGTTTAAACAGTCATTTGTGTCAGTAGCAGTTATCTGTTTTTTTCCAGCAAGTGTCTTTACTCTAATTTCTCCTTGAATTATAAGAAGTCTTGGTCTTATTTCGTGTTTGCGAGTGTCATCATATTTTTACTTTAAACACACAAGATTTCCTTACTGGAATCTTGGCTGCCCTGAGTAATCAGAGCAGAAAAGATTTTCATTAATCTTTGTGTTTAACTTCGTTCTTGGTGACGTCTTGGTTTGCTTAACGAAATAGTTTCTATGACCTATAGCTTCTTTGTTTCATTAAAGTAGTCATCTTGACACTTTCTTGGAACCTTTCTTTTGATCTTTTGTTTTGGTCTTTGCTACCAAAGCTTTCCGGGCTGCCTTTCATTGTCGAAAGCACTTTTGAGCACATTTGTTGTTGAGTTTTCATTCCTTGTTGGGTACAAACTTGCAAAAAGTGTTTCTTGCTTTTTTTTCGATTGTGAAGTGACGGTTTTTTGTTGAAAGCAATTTCAAAAGAATTTCTTGTTTGTTTCTTGTTTTATTTCTACTTTCAAGTGAGCTTTTCGAAAAGTTGTTGGTTTTTGCTTTCTTGAACTCGCTTTTCGTTTTGCTTCCTTTTGTTGAATGAAAGTGTTTTTTTTATCTTGAGTTTTTGCTTTTAATATTTAGACGAATTGCACTATTTTTGATTCCATCTAAATATAATCAGTGGCAAAAAGTAATTTGGTGAACAAGAACAACTTTTGTTTCTTTTTTAGAGTAGTTTTCAATCTTGCATCGAGCATTTAGTATTGCATTTAGGAAAAATTTGCATCTCTTTTGGCATGAAATAGATTTGTTAACTTTTGAGCGTGAAGTATGCATGAATAAGAAAAGAAAATGAAAAATTTGTTTCAGTAGAAGTTTTCCTCTTGAACACAGTAGAAGATTACTTTTCATCGAAAAACAATGACAAAGTGCATAAGCATGTAGTTAAGTTTTATTAATCTTTTTTGCGTCAAAAAACACATCATCAGTTTCACTTCCACTATCCTCTGACCTAAAAGAATAGCCCTTTAAAAATCAAGCGCTAATAAAATCAACTAGAACTGTTTTATTTTAAGGATACACAAACAAGTTTTAGGATTTTAGGGCCTTGGAATAGGCGAGTGGAGAGTTAACTCTCCAAGGCCACATTAAAACGTCAAAACATAGGAGTCTGATTAAAGAGAGAAAATCCAATAGCGTGAGGAAGACCAGGAAAGCTCCGGATCTGGGAGTTAAGCGCGAGGGTCTGTGAAGACAGGGAAGAGAGATACCCCCTCTCCTACTTGTCCGAACTTACCTCAAGACCGTTCCGCCTAGCTTCTGCAACGAGTTGGTATCCTTAGTTGCTGCTCCTAGGATACTACATAGGTGGCTTCGGAGGGGAATCTCGTGGCACCTGAGGTCGACGTTGCATCACTTTCAACAGCACTACTGGAGGGCACCCTTGCGAAGCTTGGGGGCTTGCACCTGCGCAGACTGTTGTTAGGAGGTCAGCGTAACTTCCTCTGATACCTTCGCTGATAGGCCTGGGTCCTCATCACCCCAGACTATCTTCGGAAGGCCCTTTATTTTCCACTTTCTCGTATTGTGGTGTCCGGTCTTAATCACCCGGAGCGGAAATACTTGAAAGTTGTTTTGATTGGCTGTATCTTTAGGGACTTTTAGTGGGTGCTCTGTGCTTTTAGTCAGCCTAGCTTTAAATTTTTTGAGTCTTTAGTTAGATCTTTAAACAAAGAATTCAAAGTGGCTGACCGATCTCCCAGACGGTCTCGTAGACTTCGTGGTCTCTCGCCACCAAGTACAGAGCCTTCTCCGAGAAGGCGCAGGGGCAATAATATCGGTGGGTTTCGTCCCACTGCAATTGACGCATCGGGGATTGATCCTCCCCTCGGGGGCAATAGTATTGAAGCAATACCGGGCACTGCCGTAGAACAAGAAAGGAACCCACCAGTTCCTTCTCAAGTTCCTTTACGTGCGGAAAATAGTATAGAGGTAGAAGAACTTTCAGAGTCGTTAGCGGCTCCGAATTCTCCCCTACCATCAAGTTATCCACACGTATTGCAATACGTTGGAAATCCGTCACAAGAACCGGCAAGTCCAGGTTACGCTACGCACTTACCTTCGATGACCACTACAGGAAGCATGGCTTCTACTGGTGCTACGACTGCACAGACTCCTGTATCTGTGCAAGGAGGTGGAACTATTTCCATCCCCTCCGTCTCATTATTCGGATCTTTTACTAGCACATCTGTTGTTGGGTCCACTTCCATTCCATCCATGAGTGGAAGTACCCAAACAAATGCTTTCGGTTCTGGGTATTTCCCATTTGGCGCCCAATCACTGGGCATTCCCTCAGCTCCGTTCGGGGCCACCACGTCCACAATGAGTGCCTCGGCTTCATTCCAAGGTTTTCCATTCGGAAGTGGTCATATACCACATTCCAACCCTACGGTAGGACCCATGCCTTTCTCACTAGGAGGCCAAAGCAGTAATCCTTTCCAAGGTTGGAATAACCCTGGGCTCGGCAGTGCCGGAACTGGGAATCCATTATACGGCCAATATGGGAACAGACCGTATACCACAGTTAGTTCATTCCAAAGCATTCATCCCCTAGCTTCGGCTTGGAATCCATATCAGGGGTTATCAACTCCTTACAATCCTTATGGAGGAAACTTTGCAGGGTCTAGTGGATATGCGGCCGGAGTTGGTCAAACTCCGAGATTTACTGGGTCACAAGGTTTTCCTTTCGGCCCAGCGGGTTCTACAGGATACATTGGGCAGCCTGGTGCCTCCCAAAATCCAGGCCAATCTTTTCAGAGCTTCGGGACCGCCGCCCAGTCAGGGTGGAACCCCCAAGCTCCTCCTAGACTTCCGTTTCTGGCAACGTTAAACTTGCCAGACCTCA
>APFE031558375.1:2588-27638 GCA_000404065.3 Pinus taeda
AGATAAACGAAGCAAGGGAGGAATGGAAGAATGATGAAGAAGTATGGGCACTTATTCGAAAGTTACAACAAGATTTCAGTACATCTGATACATTTAGCTGGCAAAATGATTCGTTATGGTACAAAGATAACTTATACCTCTGTAAGAATTCGCAACTCAAATAAAAATTTATTATGGAATTGCACACTTCTCCCTTAGGAGGGCACTCAAGATTTTTAAAAGCTTACCACAGGGTTAAGAAGGAATTTTTTTGGGATGGCCTTAAATCGGATATTCAAAAGTTTGTGGCAGAATGTTTGGTTTGACAACAAAATAAAGTTGAAACAATTAACACCCTGGGTCTATTACAACCTTTAGCAATTCCAAGCCAACGTTGGGAGGAGATTTCAATGGATTTTATCACAGGTTTACCCAAGTCTGAGGGAAAGAGTGTCATCATGGTGGTAGTTGATAGACTTACCAAGTACGCACACTTTTGTGCATTGTCACATCCATTTAAAGCCAGTACATTTTCTACTGCATTTATGGAAACAATTCAAAAGCTACATGGAAACCCAAAGATTATTGTAAGTGACAGAGATCCCATTTTCACTGGAAATTTTTTGGACAAAATTATTTTCTTGTCTTGGTTCTCAGTTAGCTCATAGCTCATCTTATAATCCTCAATCTGATTGGCAAACTGAGATAGTAAACAAATGTTTGGAAGGATATCTTCGTTGCTTTGTATCTAATAAACATACACAATGGGTCAAATGGTTCCCTCTGGCTGAATGGTGGTATAACACTTCCTTCCATACAGCAACAAAAATGACCCCATTTATGGCACTTTATGGGTATCAGCCACCATCCATCACATCATATTTAAGAGAAAATTCTAAGGTTCAAGCAGTGGAACATCACATTAAACATCAACAACAAGTCCTCCAACTCTTAAAGGATAACCTCATGTTGGCATAGAATAGAATGAAACAACAGGTAGGTCAACTTCGCAGCGAAAGAAGTTTTGATGTAGGTGATTGGGTATTCCTACAGCTACAACCATATAAACAAATGTCCCTCAAGCAAGCTAAGAAGGATAATAAATTATCACCAAAGTATTATGGTTCGTACAAGGTGTTGCAAAAGATTGGTGCTATGGCATACAAATTGGAGCTTCCTACAACGTCTCGAGTGCACCCAGTTTTCCATGTTTCATGTTTAAAGAATCTTATAGGCGACAAGCTCCCAGTAACAATATTACTAGAACTTGACGAGGAAGGAAGAATTATATTGGAACCGGAAGCAGTCACAGAAACAAGAACTCGACAGCTGCGAAATCGATCAATTTCGGAGTATCTCATCAAGTGGAAGAACTTATCCGCTGAAGATTCCACATGGGAGGATGAGAATTTTATACATAAGAATCCAGAACTACTCAAGCGTTGAGGACAACACTTTTTTGAAGGAGAGGGGCATGTTAGGTCCCTATAATACTAGTGATTACCCCATTACTATTGTAGTTGTATCCCTTATTAATATTGTTGAGCCCCTATTATCCCCATATTTTTATTACTGTGCCCCATAGAATCCTTCTATTGTTATTTTTGTGGCTTTATATTATTATTGTTGGGTCGGCTGGGTTATATTGTGACTCCATAGACTCCTATATATAGAAAGGAGGTTTTTTCATTTGAATCATCCAAGAATGGTTCATTTGTGTAATGTAAAGGAGGTTTCCCCCTTGAAGAGGCTGAATTCTAAGGCGTTGATCTCTCTTTTCTATCTTTTTGTGAGATGGTTTCATAACAAAAAATGCATGGTAGCACTAGGCTGAATGTGCTATTTGAAATGTTTGTATAAGGGTGGTGGTTTAAAGATGACCACCAACATTAGAATTCTTATTGTAGTTCCCCAAACTCTTCCAAATATGGCAAGAAGCTGAAATCTTCTGCTAGAGGAAATGTCCCTAATGCTTTGGAGAGGGAGACCTTCAACCTGGAAAAGGTAGGTCTACAACCTACGGTGGTTTTAGGATGACCACCACCTTTTGAATGCTTAATGCAATTCCTAGAACTCTTCCAGAACTGGCAAGAAGCTGAAGTCTTCTGCTAGAGGAAGTGTCCCCAATTCTTTGAAGAGGGAGAAGCTCAACCTGAAAAGGGAGGTCTCAACCTTGCATAGATGGTTTAAGGATGAACACCAACCAAAGGCATGCTTAGGGGCATCTTTGTCTCTAGCTACAACTCTGAATCTGGTATGGCTAGTTGTGGCTCAGGCTTGCTTGATGTGGCTTTGAAGCTTGTATATGACCATCACTCCCCCCCTGTCATATACAAGGTGAGAAGATGTAGAAAGTTCAACTACAAGACTGTCCAATACCCTAGAACAAGTTCTGTCATATGATTGAAACACCTTCTTGGTTGTTGAAGCCCATTTCCAAGAAGTGATCCATCCAAGATCACTCTTTGTTCCTGTAGGAGGATTTTTTTTGAAGCATGTGTTTGAATAATGAGTGGTTTTATGAGAGTGCTCACATGCATGAAGATCAAAATATTTATTTTTCATATGGCCAACTCGGTTACAATGTTGGCATTTAACAATCTATTGTTGATAGTATGGAAGAGGAGAAGAATCTGGAACAGTTGAAGATGAACTGTCATAAAGAAATCCAACAATATGGAACCCGATGGGATTTGAGTAATCTAGAATATGAAAGGACACATCCTTGTCATATCCAAGACCGATTCTGTTTCTTTTATTGACAAGCTCTTCCCAAGGTCTGATGATGGGCTTGGGAAGTGTATGTTGAATTTATGCTTCTGCATTCAAATTTTCTCTACACTGGGCTTAGCGATTTGAACAATTTTTTGTTGTTGATTACAGTCAAGTTTGGACTAAAAAAAAAGGGATTATTCTCAACAAAAACAAGTTCAGAATCATGCCTACATTGTTGTAGGCCCTCTTGCTGTAGTAGAGATTCAAGCTGCAAAAAATCAATTTTCTCATGTGCATTTTGCAGACAAGTGTGAATTTGTGAGAGAGAGTCTTTGTTGTTTGGATTGTGTCATCAACAGTAAATTGTATCAAAGTTTTTAGGAACTCTAATACTTCATAAATTTTAGCCATTTTATGATCACAACTGTGAACCAATGAGGAAGATGCCACACTCACTCACAATTCAATATCACTACAATATTCTCTGTAAATGTGCACCAAACAACTAGTGTGCAATAGCTATATTTAATGTACATAGCAAGTCTTCAATGCACAAGCTTAATGCTCCAACTAGAAAGAAACAATGGCATTTCCAACACTTCATTCAATGATTAAACTTCTCACAAGGATCACCACCATGCCAATCATAGGCAACGTTTAAATAAAACGACCCTTTCAAAACAATGCACAAAGAATGAATTGACCTAATAGTCGCTTTAACATAGAGTTAAACACAAAGTTTTAATGCACAAGTGAAGAACGTCATTTCACTCTCACCATACCATTCAACACAAGTTCCAATCTTCTACATAGCATGGACTTCAAACCTTAAGAAGCACACAATACGATATTCAACATAGGTTTTAATCAACACCAATTCAACTCTTAAATAAACCAAATTGGATGACCATTCAACATTATCTATGAACCATAACCAACATATAATAAAAGTCACAGTTCAAACTATTCAACACAAATGCACAAGCCTTATAATTTAGTGAGCATGAACATAATGCATATATGAATGACGAACTTTAGTTTCCGATATAATAATGTCACAAATTTTCACCTTAGCACTAAATACTATGATTTGAAATGTCATGACCCTGACAAATTTTGAGGCATGTTCACTGATGTGCCCGTTTCTTTGTTAGTCATTTCCTCTTCACAAATGGATAGCACTCTAGCAGTTGTACATTGTTAAATATTTATCATATACATCTCTAATATTTAATACAAATTATGTGGCACGGACTACAAAAACCAAAAGCATAGTAGTAGGAGGAAAGAGAGCCTGGTGAATGTAGTAACTAATCTTTAGGATCCAACACCTCCCCCATCGACTTCATGGGTTCAATCATCATGCTTCAGTTTTCCCATCGTTGCCTTCAAGTCCCTTAATGCAATTTATAGGTAGAGAAAATACATGATGAAACTTGATTTTTTCACATGAGATGTTGGCTTCATGATGAAATTGGAGCAGCCCAGTAGTGTGGAGCCTGTGTGCACAATTGAATTAAGCACAATGAATTCTAGGGATTAATGTTGATTCCACTCTCAATCGACTGACCGACTGAACCAAGCTTCAATGTCTTTCACAACTTTATCACTATTAAGCAAAATGCAGAATGACTGCCACAAACCTAGGTCCCCTGTGAAATGCAATCGTGGAATCTGAGACGTTTGTAGACATAGGAAGCTCAACTACCCATTGAGCATCAAAAAATGAGAAACGTTGGTATTTGTTTACTTGGTAAAACAGTAGAAATACTGACATTTCCACAATAGAAAGACCACCACATCAACAATGGGAAGAGGCCCTTCACCTTCACCCATTTCCACTACTCTTCCATGATAATTTTGTTCCTTGGGGAAACCTCCTCGCAAATATTATAACTAGAATGGGAGAAATGCTAGGAGAAGTTTCTAATGTGCAAAGAGGTAGATCTAAGCAATTCAAAAATGGTGTAATGCAGGTGAGAATCTTGATAAATTCTGAGCGCCCGAGTCTAATTTAAAATAGGAGTTACAAAAATAGAGTTTTGACATCTCAAAGAAACAACAACGGAAGTTAGGCTTAAGCAACACAGTTCTGAGACATAGGAGAATTGAGCAAGTGGTATAGGGGTTACAATGGTCTACATCTAAACATAGATATCACAAGTTCAGAAAGGCAGGGGAATTTTGAGCCAAGTAGCTCTAATACCATGTTAAACACACATGGAATGTGGACAACCAAATAAGATAAAGTGTGAATCCTTTACTATTAACAATGATACACATTTATAATACATTGATATTATTCATATTCCAACATCCCTTGGACTCTCTTTGACTATTCAGCTCCCACACCTTTACCCTTAGCGGATTAGGTGTCCAACAAGTACTTGGGACAACACTAACATCAAAGGCACCATACATGATGATCACACCAAAGTTGGTGGAATTGAAGTTACAGTTGAAGGAAATGCTTGACAAAGGATACATCAGGGCAAGTGTGTCGCCTTGGGGTGCACCAGTGTTGATTGTGAAGAAGGATGGTACTCTCAGATTGTGCATTGACTACAAGCAATTGAACAAGGTAACCATCAATAATAGGTATTTGTTATTGAGGATTAATGATTTGTTTGACCAATTGAAGGGAGCAACAATGTTCTTGAAGATTTATCTGAGAACATGATACCATTAGGTACACATTAAAGAAGAGGACATCTACAAGGCTGATTTCTAGATTAGGTATGGGCATTATGAGCTTGTTGTAGTTCCATTTGGTTCGAATAATGCTCTAACTACTTTTATGTGCTTGATGAATAGTGTGTTGCATCCTTATCACGACAAGTTTGTTATTTTGTTCATTGATGATATATTGATATATTCTAAGAATGAGGAAGAACATGTTGATAATTTAGTAAAAATGTTGAGATTTATAAGAGCATCAATTGTATGCCAAGCTTAGCGAATGCAGTTTCTTTTAGACAAAGGTACATTACTTGGGACATGTGGTTCCCAACAAAGACATAATATTGGATCCAGAAAAGATAAAAGTTATTATGGAATGGGTAGCTCTTAGGAATGTGGATGAGGTAAGGCCATTTATAGGGTTATTAGGTTATTATAGGAGGTTCATCAATAACTTCTCATAAATTTCTTGTCTTATTACGTCATTGCAAAGGAAAGGTAAGAAATTTGAATGGACAGAGGAATGTGCAACTAGTTTTGAGTAGTTGAAGCAATTGTTGACAAATGATCTAGTTCTAAAAATTACAGATCCAGATAAAGAGTTTGTAGTGTGTATAGATGCTTTCAAGAGATGACTTGGTGGAGAATTGATGCAATAAGGACAGGTAGTATGCTATGAATCAAGGAAACTGAATGAGCAAGAGAATAACTATGTGACACATGATATTGAGTTGGCAGCGATCGTCCATGCATTGAAGATCTGGAGACACTATCTTCTTGGAAGGAGGTTTGTATTGATGAGCGATCACAGTGGATTGAGATATCTATTTAACCAACCGAATCTAAATTCCAAGAAATCTAGATGGTTAGCCATGATCAGTGAGTTTGACTTAGAGATCAGGTACATCAAGGGAAAGGAGAACAAGGTTGCAGATGCTCTTAGCAGGTGGATACAAGTAAATCACATTACAACTATGAGTTCTTATGGTATGGATTTACAGGATTGGATCTTACATGTAGGTCAACAAGATGAGTAGTATAGAGAGATTATGCATAAGTTACAATAGGATACAAGTGATCAGGATGTGGACTATCGTCTCCCAACGAATGGTTTGGTCAGATTTAGGGGCAGGATCTATGTGTTGGACAACAGTGAGCTCAAGAATATTATCTTGAGATAATTTCGTGCTAAGTCATATTCAGGTCACCTAGGACATTAGAATACTTTTACAACGATGAATAAGTTCTACCATTGGCCGAATTTGAAGAAGGAAGTGGCAGAGTTTGTGGCTAGGTGCTTGGATTTTCAACAGGTAAAAATAGAGTGTAAGCATCTAGGTGGTCTACTATAGCCGATTATGATTCCATAGTGGAAATGGGAGGTCATTTCCATTGATTTTAATACAGGTTTATCGAGGACATCCAGACAAAATGGTTCTATTATGGTTGTGATTTATAGGTTGGCAAAGGCAACACACTTCATTCCAATGAAATCTACTTATTTAGCTAATGATGTAGCACGGGTCTTCATCAAAGATGTAATAAGCTTTCATGGTGTTTCGAAGAACATTGTGTTAGATAGGGATGTTAAGTTCACTTCTAGGTTCTGGAAAGAGTTGTTTGTAGGTTTGGGTACAAAGTTGGCCTTCAACACAACTTATAATCCATAGGCATATGGACAGACATATAGGGTCAACAAGATCTTAGAGGACATGTTGAGGATGTATGTGATACATCAACAATGAAAGTGGGAAGAGTATCTCCCTTGGTTGAGCTTGCATACAACAATGGGTATCATAATTCATTGAGGATGAGCATGTTTGAGGCACTCTATGGGAGGAGTTGTAATATTCCCATTGGTTGGAGTAATCTAGTGAACATGGTATTGATAGGACTAGACATGTTGGCAGAGATGGAACATGACATGCATGTAATCAAGAAGAATCTAAAGGCAGCACGAGAAAGGTACAAAATTTATGCGAATCATCATAGGTTATTTAAGGAGTTTCAAATTGGGGAACACATGTACTTGCACATCAAGCCTAAGAAGATCTCCTTGAGGATTGGATCATGTATGAAGTTGGAACCTCGATATTGAGGGCCTTTCGATATCGTTGAGAGGATTGGACCAGTGGCTTATTGACTCGTACTACCTCCAAAAGTGAAATTCCATGATGTTTTCCACGTTTCATTGCTTAAAAGGTATGTGAAATATGTTGATCATTTTATTGATTGGTCTATGGTGGAACCAGAAGGAAAATTAGAGTCAGAACCTCAGTGCATTTTGTAGAGAAAGATGCTAATGCTTTGGAATCGAGCAATTGAGAAGGTTAAAGTGTAGTGGAAGCACTTTGGGCCCAATGAAGCTACATGGGAGATGGTTGATCAGATGTGAGCTATGTATCCTTCATTGTTTTCTAGTTGAGGCAAAGAATTTTTGGTATATGTACATATTTATATATGGTTTTCATTGTAAATACTGCAACGAGCTGTGTTATAAAGCTCCAATTAGCAGTATGGATGTCATGTTGTTATGTTTTTCATGTTGGTTTTCTTTTTCAGCAGGTTGTTAATTGTAAATACCGCAATGAGTTAAGTTATAAATCTCTGTGGGCAGTATGATTTTCTTTTTCAGTGGTTTTGTTGGTTGTAGGTGTCATTGAACACTGAAGATGGTGTTCCCCTAAGGGGAAGGTGTCTGTAACATCCCCAGGTTAAAAACCCATGTAATAAAGTTAATAAAGGAAAATAATAACCAAGGTCATGGAACACATATTCCAAGATGAATGTTGGGAAAAAACATAGTGACAGGGATCACTTGTGATTAATTAATAGTTATGGAAATTGGCAAAGGAAAGGTAAAGGATTTGGAAAGGCATGAGGAATTTATTAGCATTTTATTTATGAAAATAATGGAAAATAGTAGAAAAGGAAGGTGAAAGGTCACATTTTGCATGTGAGGAGGAAATTGAAGTAAAAATAATGAAAATGAAGAAAATAGAGGACTCAATGATAAAAAGGATTTTGAGGATTAGTTCACAGCTTTTGTCAGTTTTAGCTTGGATCTCTCTATTCTATTCTCTCTCTCATACTCTTTCACACTTAGAATTTTCTTGGAGAACTCTTGGAGTATTGTGGCATACTTGGCATTTGGAGCAAGAATGCAAAGGAAAAGTAGGAAAGTGCAAGGGGACAAAAGGATCAACAACTACAATGGGTTTGCTTAAAGGTACCGAATTGCATGTATGATTTCCTTGCTAGTTTTTGCATGCATGGCACATGCATGTGGTTTATTGTTTATGATCCATCATTGGCATGGAGGATTGTCTAGATTGACAATGGTTTTTCCTCACATTTCTGTTCCCTAGACAGTCATGGTTTTGTGGGTTTTATCTTGTTTTCTGGTTAGTGCTCATGTTCCTTATGGTTGTGGGTTGAGTTACTAGTGCCTGGAGACTTGGTTGGACAAATGCTCTAGAAGCCCTATAACAACTTGGGTTGAGTTACTAGTCCTAGAAGCCTTGATTGGAAAAACTCTCTAGAGCCCTTGGTGGGTTGAGTTACTAGTCCAAGAGCCTTGGTTGGAAAAATTCTCTAGATCCCAACAACAACTATGGGTTGAGTTACTAGTCCTAGAAGACTTGGTTGGAACAAACACTCTAGATCCCTAGAAAACTTGGGTAGAGACTGATCTGGTGATGGTTAGTGATGTCTAACCATGAGGTGGAATCATTGGTTGAGGGTTGAGGTGGTTTGGCCTCTGGAAGCCCTAGTTTAGTGTTCTTGGTTTATTCCATGAGATCCCACATTTATGCTTGGAATATGGCACGGGGGTGATTGGTTGAAAGAGATATTTGGTTCAACCCAATCTATGGTCGGGTGGTACGTGGAAGTCCTCGAATTGGTTGGATTTGCATGTGTTAATAAGATCTCCTTTTCCTCTAGTATTTCATGAGTAAATGTGCTTGTCATTATGTGGCTTTAATGATTGTTTCAGCATTGATATATCTCTGGTTATTCATTGGATATAAGCATATTTAATGAATATCTTGATGAATGGCTCTCTTCAATTTTTGGTTAGTAGATGAAATATTAATAAATGAATGACCTAATAGATAACAATGCAGTTATTGGGAGGAGACATCAATCCTCCTTGATGATTCTCAGATAAGTATGAGATCCCTATGTTCAGATCTGTTGTTATGACCTATAGATTACATGCGTAGGATATGTTTGACGAAATGCATGTCATGGATGGTAGGAGTCAAGTCAAGTCCTTGTTCAAGTGTTTGTATTAGTAGCCTTATTTCATTGTTATTTATCAATTATGGAAGTTTCATAAAGTTTTGGGAAGAGGCATGAGTCCTAGCCCTGAAAAAGTGGCTTAGAATACGGGGTCGTTGGCAAAGAACTACCTGAAAAAGGCCACAGTCACATGGATGCCTTGTTGTGGGAGCGATTGGAGGGTCTCAGTCATATGGAATGCCTGTCATGGGAGCGACTGGGCGTGACAACATCAAAACATCAAGTTGTCTCAAGGGTTTGGCACCTGGAAGGGTTGGTTGTCTCCTGAAGGTTCTGTAGCTCTAAAGGAAGGTCAGATTGGTCTTTTCTTATTGGTTCCACTTCCTTAACTGTACATGGGGAGTTGAATAATATCATAGTAACTCTTTGTCACATGTTTATCCCGGTGGACCAGTTAGCTTGGGTAAATGTGGGAGGAGGGCGTTATAATGCTTGAAATATAGAGGTGCTTATTCAAGAGTTGAATCATCCACATGTCTAGAGGTGGAGAATTTCACATACTTGTGTACAAGGCAAGGATTATTCAACATTAAGAACATTCATTAGATTCTCTAAGATAATTCTAATGACGAATAACATGTTTACTTTACACCTTGTCCAATTTTAACAATTGCAATTAAAGATGATGATAAAATCTATCAGTATAATTTTTGGGATGGATTTTTCAAAAGGAGTGATCGAAATTCATCATTGGAAAATATGTTAGTATGTTAAGGGTATAGGCCAAGGTTAGCCTTCAGTGAGATGAAAAAGTTATTAAAAGAAAAAATAAGTGATATGAAAAAAGTAACTTTAAGAAATCTTTGGAGTATTTAGTCTTGAAGCATTAGAGGTTTAAGGACCTCATGAACATGGTTTTTTGTTATCTTGTAAGATTAGAGATATCATATTACATCAAAAAACCTAGAATTACAATATGGGTGGTCTCTTCATGTTTTTCACTAGGGAAACTAGACCAATAACATAAATTCAAATTTTTTAAATTGTCTCTATTGTTCTCAATCTGTTGATTTGATAACATAAAATATAAAGAAAGGAATACATAGACATCACTGCATAATTTGATAAACATGGCCATGTTAAAAAGAAAAATATTGGTTGGAGGTTGAGCCTTAAATACTCTCATTTAATCGAATTATGTGTCTAATCAAGCAGTTGAGGATTTCCATCAATGTCCAAAGATGAGGGGCTACTGCTAGTAATTCACTTGATCAGTAGATTGGCATTCCCCTTTACATTATCCATTTCTTCTAAGAGATCAACCATGCAAATGAGGAGTTCTTGTTGAGTATCAGCTCTGTATGTGAGAAATCTTCCATGAGAGTTTTAACATGCTAATACAAGTTAATTATTTACATGCAAGTAGATGCTCTAGCCTTGGTGGAATTATGTACATGAGGGATCTAATATCTAGTCTCCTGCTCCATGTGAGTATCTGTAAAAAAATGTGAGCCTGCTTGAGCTGTTCTTCAATGACCTAGATTTCCCTATGGATGGCTCTAGGTACTATGTTTCTATAGTACTCCATAGTGGCTCTTGTAGAGGCTTGAGAACAGGTACCTTGCAAGGTGGGGGGGTAAAAAGAGAGGATGGGGACCAACATGCTTGCCTCTTTAGTGTCAATGTGAGGGGCCAAGTAGTTGATGTCGAACCATAATTGATAAGGGAGAATTAGTAGGGGAGACCGATGAGGGAGGTATAAGGTGAGAAGAGGGGGAACACTCAGAAGTAAATGGTAGAAGGCCTCCTTAAAACATGAGAGGATAATTGTAGAAAAAATATGAAATATATCAAGTAAGGTGAAGAAATATCATAGAGAAGCTAGCGAGAGATAATCCCCCTAAAACACAGGGCCAAAGAGGGGGATCAAAATCCAAAACCCAAAATATCAAGCAAAAGAAAACATAAAACAATGGCAATCTTGAAAGGAGTTGTAGGGAATAAGAAATATGAGGCTAAACTTGAATAAGAAAAATCCATGAAGACAAATTACCTATAACAACACAGAGAGCCTCAAGTTGTTGAGAAGAATTGTGAGATTTATGACATGTCTCTACATGTTTTCTATATCACTTCCATGATAGCCCAAAGTTGCAATTTTTGAGAAATTGTTGACATGGTTGATGGGTTATAATCAGATCCAAACTCTTCATTAAGTTGTGTAGTGTCATTTCCCCCACTTCTTTGTATTATAGCATTGTCCCTGCCCATTTACTACCATAATTGTAGCTTTGAGTCTTCAAATATATGAACCACCATGCTAATGTACTTTCTTGATTGCTCACATGCTTACAAACTATGCGAACAATTTTTCTAAAATCTTGAATCAACCTGAAGTAGTTAGTTTTCTTTTATTCTGAAAATGAAAAATGATAAAAAATATATATATGTAAAAATAGAAAAAAAGTATATATATGGAAAGAAAACAAAAAGAAAAAATAAATAAAATGAGAAAATGTAGTCGAATGGACTCTTTGTATATATATTTTGAAAATCTAATGTTTTGCTAAAGGAATTGGCACACACCCAAAGTTCGAGTTGCAAAGTATATAATATATTTTATTTATAAGTGGGCCAGCCTTGGTGTCGAAGAACGAGTTAAAATGTATGCAACTTTGGTGGCATGATGTCGTCGCGCGGATTTGTGCTTCGCATATAGCAAGCCCAACATCACAAAATGCTCCAGGGTCATATGGTAGGGTTCCCCCGAGGGACGATTTTGAAAACCTGTTGTTGGGGAAATTGACGATTGTGATTGACCCCAACGAAACTCCTCCGTGGAATGACTTACCTCTTAGGGTGCCCCCGAGAGCAGTAAGTGGTTTCTTCCCACACCACGACGTTGTGACAAGCGAGCGGGATCAAGCGAGAAAGCATCCTTCTCAACAATTCCACGTCACCCCTCCTTACGCCACCTCACGCACCATTTTCCACATCACATGCCACATTGTCTCCCCCATCATCCGTATGTACTCCTTTATGCTCATTGTCATAACTCCATTTTTCTCATTCTCCTGCCAATAAAAACCCTGTTTTCACTCAATTCACTCATTTTAGCTATTGTTTTCACGTCGATTACTACCGTCTTCAAAAATTGTAACTCCATCACCAATTGCTTGCAAAATTACTAGGTATTTAAACAACCTTAACCACTTTGTAAATTTTAAAAGAAAATTAAAATGTCTAAAAAGGTCGTCATGTGATTGGAATCTAGATTAGGGGCAAAAATTAGCTCAAAAATAAAAGTGTCTGAAATCTCTTAAAACATGAATGACCACATCCATCTCAGTGATATGATCCCAATGCAACTCATTTCACTCAAAACGGAGTTCGTATGAGGAAGTCAGAGCCCGCTGGCCATTTCACCAATATATATATATATATATATATATTAATATATATATATATATATATATATATATATTGCAAGTATTGTCGAGTCAGTGGTCCGTACTACTGATGTGGCAGGTGATTGAGCAAGTCAAAGGTGGTCAACACCCAATGAGGAATTTGCAAGTTTCAATCGGTGGTTGGTATTTAGCTGGGTGATGTGGGGCAACATGATTGGGTTTTGAATGAACCAATGAGAAAATGCCATGTGGCAAGCCCAGAGGCCGCCATGTGGCAACTCCCAAAGGTCAAATGGTTAATGTGTGTTTGATTAAAATATTGTGGAGGTGCTGGGGTTCGACCCCAAAACCTCCCCTCCACTAACCTCATGCCTTACAAACTGTACTAAACGTTAATACTTAACATATTATGGTTTGACATTGTAATTAAAGTATTAAAACCATGGAGTTGGGGAGTTAACGCTAACCTTAACTCTCTACATGTGACCACCTCTACCTAACCACTAGAATTAAACCTTAACCATAGAGGATTAGCGCTAATTAAGACATGATTAGAACTTAATTATGCGGTTTTTAGTTGGTGGAGATTTTGGCGGATTCCGCCATATCCAAAACTGCCCCCAAATTTAGCGGGATTAATTGAAGTTTTCTAGATTTGGAGGAGATTCCTAAGGAAAAATTGAAAAGACCATAACTTGATGGGATTTTAACCAATTTTTGAACATGAATAGTAAATTTTGGATTATTTTTATGCTCTGAAGATAAGGGAATAGGTTTCAAAGGCAATAGAATAATTCTAAAGGTGATTTTTCCACAGGGAAGTTTGGGGAAGCCTAGGGTCACCAGGGGAGGAGGTCATGCCTAGATTAGCCAGAGTCGGTTTTCAGAGATATAATAGTCATTTTTAGGGTTTTTGGGTCCTCTGAAGTAAATGGTACAGTTTTCAAATCCATTGGAGTGTAGAAGATGCTTGTAATCATACATTTGACCAAATAATTCCAAGAGGGCCTAGCCATTGAAGGAGGTCCAAGGAGATGTAGCCCAAGAGGATGGGGTGAACTCCTTTATCAGCTATATGTATGATTTTATTGTGCATTTTGTCTAAAATTTAATTTTTTGTACATGTATTTTTAATCAACTAATTAACTCATAAATCACTCACATAAAAGACATAAAACTTGACACATAAACCTCTTGCATAACTGGGTAAATGGGACAACCTTATACATATTATTAACTGATGAGGGAGCTTTCATAGAATTAAAAAGTTTGCCCAAGATTTAAGATCATGTTGGTATTAGAGAAAAGGTTTATTTGCTTGATTTCTTGATAGTTTTGCAAGGAGAATTAACAATGTGCAAGTTTATGTGATGGCAACTTCAACAAGTGATGTCTCTAATCTTTCTTCCTTAGCAAGATTATTTGATGAAGATATGTTACAAGATTTTTTTCAACATGAGTGATATGGTGCAAGAGAAAAATTTCATGTTCCTTTTGTGGTTTGAATAACCATAATGTTTCAAGATGTTGGAAGAAAATGGCCACATACAGGAAACTTTCAAAGCAAAGGAGACAGAAAGCCAGAGGCCCATTGCATAATGGAAACGATGTTGCAAAGAAGATGCAATTATTTTGTACTCATTGCCATAAGCAAGGTCATCTCATAGACAAATTTTGGACTTTGTAACCAACAACTCATCCATGACATTTGAAGAAGGTGGAGAGAGACTTTGGCAAGGATGAAAAAGGAGATTCCATAATTGATGTGGGTCAATATGATTCACAAGATGATGTGCAACTGCAAGAATCACCATTGAAGTGGTTTGGTAAGAGGTGGTTTGTTTCTTATCCAAATAAGGCTTGCATTTCTTTTGTTGATAGATGTAATTCTTTGCCTTAAAAATGCATTTATTTGCCTTATGAATGCAATACTTTTCTGCTGAAAGTATGCTGCAACTTGTATGATGCAAGATGTTGAAAGTGGAGTTTTGTTTGACTCACTTTAATGCAACAAAGAAGGAAATTTGTGGTTAGTACAAGTTTGTATGTGAATGCATTTCTTTTGAAAGAATTCTTGATGTTGCATAATTTCGCCATGAAGGTGTGTGAAAGTTGGGTATGTTACTCACTTCATCTGCAACAAATTTGTCAATTCTTGATGTTGCATAGTTTCTCCATGAAGGTGTGTTAAAGTTGGTATGTTACTCACTTCATTTGCAGCAAATTTGTCAATTTAGCTCTTATGTACCCATACATGTTTTTTGGATTCGTGTACTTGTGTTTGTACTTGTGGGAGAGTTGAAGAATTTTACACATATATGAGATTTTGTGTGTGTGTGTGAACAATGAAACTAGCAACATGAATGAGTGATTGAATTGTATTGGTTGATTTCTTTATTAACATGTATGATTGACAACTTGAGAATTTTCATTGTGCTTGAACATGCATGAGTGATTGACATGTGTTGGTCAATTTCTTTGTTACATGTATGTTGTCAACTTGAGAATATTGATCATT
Organism: Pinus taeda; assembly: GCA_000404065.3. NCBI lineage: Eukaryota > Viridiplantae > Streptophyta > Pinopsida > Pinales > Pinaceae > Pinus > Pinus taeda. The sequence goes on from APFE031558375.1 coordinate 18,135, forward strand.
TGCACATGCATGAGTGTCGAATTGTGTCGATTGTTGTCAAATGTATGTCATGTCAACTTGGAAGATTTGATTTTGTCTCCAAAGATGAAAGGGAGATGTTGACAGATTATTGCATGAGATGTGTAATTCTTATTGTTTATGCAAAGAATCGTCAAGTTGATATACATGCTTATGTTTGGCTTTCAAGTCAAGTCAGTTGCTTGAAGATGATGTTTTGTTGACTTATGTTTAGTCGTAGATGTTTTGTTGACATTGTGTTAGGCGATAGCTTGTACATCAAGATGCAAGATCACATGGCGATGTTACATGATGTGACAACTGTTGCTTTGAAGGAGAAAAAGAAGAGGTCGTCGATTTGCATTTCTTGCATAATGTGTTTTTCCATTTAATTGTGTTTCTTGTGACAAGATGTTGCAGGATTTTGGAAGGTCCATTCTTGAGCAAGATGGTCATGCTTAGCCTTAATTCTCAAATCATGACATGAGTAGCATGTTGAATTAGAGGATGATAGAGATAAGAAGTGAAAGTGGACAAGAAGCCAAAAAGTTTGTAGCCATGGAAGATCGTTGTTTTGTGTTGATGCCAAAAAGCAAAAGAGATGGCAAATGCATTCTTCCAGATGTGGAATTTGGAACCATGGAGGTAAAAGAATGTTCATTTATTTTCTTGTTGTTATTGATATTGTAACTCATTGTTGTAGTTCACTCAGATGGGCTTAACTTGGAAAAGTGGTTTCCAAGAAGAAGCTTGCATCGAATGCATGTGTTGCAAAAAGGAGGAACATGATTCTCAGTGGGAAGGCTATCAGTTAGTTTTCTAAGCACCGAGGGATCACTTTGGTACAGTAGGGTGTATAATCAGTCAACAAGTAGCCAACAAATGTTGGATTGGGTCAGCATCAAAAGAAGAACAGTGGTTGAGGGACATAGCCATTTGCAATGCAAGGCATGTCAATGTACCCAAGTGGTTTTCATGGAGACTTTTCAAGTAGAATTAGTTAATAGAACTTGGGAACGAGAAGAGTGTTCATCTCTCATCAGATAACTAGCTTTTGTGGGTCCGAAAGCCCGTCAGTGGGAAGGAGTGATCAAAATCTGGATTAGGGGCAAAAATTAGCCCAAAACTCAAAGTGTTTGGAATCGCTCGAAAATTAAATGAACATGTCTGTCTCGTCGACCGATCCCAACACATCTCATTTCACTCAAAACGTAGTTCATATGAGGAAGTTAGATCCCGCTTACTATTTCACCAAACAACAACAAAAAAATGCAGGTACTGCCCAGTTAGCAGTCTGTACTATTGAGGTGGAAAGTGACTGGGCAGGTGATTGAGCAAGTTAAAGGTGGTCAACACCCGATGAGGTCTCGTTAAGTGTCAATTGGTGGCTGGTCTTCAGCTAGATGATGTGGCGCAGCATGATTTGGTTTTGGATGGACCAAAGAGAAAATGCCATGTGGCAAGCTCGGAGGCTGCCACGTGGCACCTCCCAAAGGTCAAATGGCTAATGTGTGTTTGATTAAAATTTTGTGGAGGCATTGGGGTTCGACCCCGCAACCTCCCCTCCACTAACCACATGCCTTACAAACTCCACTACACGTTAATACTTAACATATGATGGTTTGACATTGTAATTAAAGTATTAAAATTGTGGAGTTGGGGAGTTAACGCTAACCTTAACTCTCTACATGTGACCACCTCTACCTAACCGCTAGCATTAAACCTTAAATATGGAGGATTAACACTAATTAAGCCATGATTAGCCCTTAATTAAGTGGTTTTTAGTTGGCAGAGATTTTGGCGGATTCGCCAAATCCATAATGACCCCTAAATTTAGCAAGATTAACTGAAGTTTTCCAGATTTGGAGGAGATTCCTAGGGAAAAATTGAAAAGACCATAACTTGATGGGATTTAGACCAATTTTAGAAAATGAATAGTAAATTTGGGATGGTTTTGATGCTCTGAAGACAAGAGTATAGGTTTTAGAGGCAATAGAAGAATTCTACATGTGATTTTTCCACAAGGAAGTTCAGGGAAGCCTAGGGCCACCAGGGAAGGAGGTCATGCCTAGATCAGCTAGAGTCAGTTTTCAGAGATCTAATAGTAATTTATGTGGTTTTTGGGTCCTATGAACCTAATGGTATAGTTTTAAAATCCATTGGAGTGTAGCAGATGCTTGTAATTAGACATTTTAGCAAATAATTCCAAGAGGGCTTAGCCATTGAAGGAGGTTCAAGGAGATGTAGCCCAAGAGGATGGGGTGAACTCCTTGATCAACTGAGTGTATGATATTTCTGTGTATTTTGTCTAAAATTTCATTTTTTGTACGTGTGTTTTTAATCAGCTAATTAACTCATAAATCACTCACATAAAGGACATAAAAACTTGACACATAAACCTCTTGCATAACTGGGTAAATGATACGATCCTAGACATATTATTAACTAATGAGGGAGCTTGCATAGCATTAACAAGTTTGCTCAATATTTCAGATCAGTCTGGTTCCTCGACCCATATACCTCTTATGGATATGAAGCACGATATATTTGACCCTGTCTATCCAAATAATTTAATGGAATTTCGTGAGAATGTCCTTTCCAACCAAGTTGAGTCAGAAATATTGTCAAGAATGGTCAAGTTAGGTCTAGTTTCTACACTTATCCCTCAAACATAATTTTTCCCAGAGTCTGTTAGTTGGTTGACTTCATCCTTGTACCCACATAGATGTTATGTCATTAACTATTTCGGATAAAACATTCAGTAAGTTTCCACATTGTTAATTCGCCAAGCCCTTGATTTTCCTCAATATGATAACTATACTTCTTTCTTTGATGAAATGCTCCTACCTATTTATCAAAATATGTCAGTGCAAGATAAAAATAGACTATACAACCTTGTTTTGCCTCCAAGTGTAGTTCTTCCTTCATTTTCAACTCATTTTCCCGTAATTTTTTTTTTCTAAGAGTGTCAGGTTTATTTTATAAGTAATTGTGAGAGTTTTGGGAAGAGATGAAACCTCCGTAATAGACTGTCAAATTATAGGGTTGTTTCGTTTAATGATGTAACTTGATGTTGTGTTGGATATTCCAACCTTTTGGGAACATGAAATTAATTCACGTCTCCTAAATTTCAGTATTGTTGGATATTTTAGGTTTCCTTATTTGTTGGTGTATCTCTTCATGTATGTGCATTTTAAGAAATTTATGGACCCGGGTCTCAACGTTATAGATGTAAATAAGCATAAGAAAACAATGGTTAATTGGATTAATCTAGTCAGGAGTAAACCAAACAAATGAGGGCTTTTCTTATTACATTGCCTCCTTTATGTCAATTTTCTATAGAATTATTAATAATTTTTCCCCTCCCATAAATTTACCAAAGGCCCAGTCTCTTTTACAAATGGGAAAAGATCTGAAAGTTGGAGACTGGTTTTTATTTGAAGATTATGTAGAAATCAGATTGTATGGAGCAAATATTTCACCATATACGCTTCCTTCTTTTGTGGCTATAAGGATATTCACATTGGAATTCAGCATACAAAGCCTAATTTTGGATCAAATACACTTTGTCCCAGCTAGAAAGGGATTTTTATTTAAATTACCTAGAACTGTTGGCCCATTTATTGTAAACAATAAACAAGTAGAAAATGAGGCTGATAGAATGTTGCAAGAAATGAATTTCCAACAAGGAGAAAAATGGTGTTATGATCCACATTAGATCATCTCAAAGAGAAGATTATAGATATCTAGTGCCCCTTACATCCATGAATCAAAGCTTGAATTAGAGAAGTTAGCAAATGGTAGCTTGGTTGAGACACAAGGAAGTAGAAACTCCTCTCCCCACTGAAAAGGGATTGAAAATAGGTGTTGTAGTTGTCATTGATATGGAGGGAGAAAATTCTCAAAGTATTAAAAAGGAAAAAAACACAAGGAGGTGAAGCAGAATTTGAACAACTCATTGAAAGGCCTTCCAGTGAAGTTGGTTTTCAAATATAGCTAAGAGGAGTGGAAGTTATAACATCATCTCCCATTCCAGGTGAAGAAGAGAATACTTCCTTGAGTGTTTTAAAAGATATCTATGAACATATTAAAGAAAGAAACAAGAAGATAAAGGCCAACGTTATCACCCAATTGGAGGCCCAATCCATCTTTGGTTATCAAACCAGAGTTCCTTCAGTGATGGATATGGAAAGGAATCAATTGATATTTTCCTTTACTCGTCTTATTTCTCAATCAATATCCTCTGGGGCCGATTTTAGGACAATTGGTTTTTCTATGAGCACAAAAGTTATTCCATTACTATACAAGATAAACTTGCACAAACAAACATGAGAATTAATATATAATGATCTCAGGAAATAATCATTGGAAGAAAGTAAAAAGAAGTCCTTATTTGGAAAGGTAATTGATCAGTTGAATTTGGAGAGAGCTAATTCTCGAGCTCTTCATACTCAAAATTAATAATTTAAAATTTTGATAGCTAAGCTCAAGGTGAATCGAGAGGATAAATCAATGGTTCAATCCTTGATCCAAAGTGCAGATTCTGAGATCCAGTCATTAAGGAGAAAATTGAAATTGCTTGCCATAGTGCATGGTTGGTTCAAATTGAGAAATAAAAGGAGATTTTAACTCATGATATTGTGGAAATAAATAAGGAGGCGGCAACTCTCAAGGAGCTCAATGTAGATTTACAACAGAAAATAGGCAAACATGTCTGCACAATTTTGGTGTAGCCAAAATCAGATGATCCTACTGAAAAACTCACCAGAGTTATGACAAAATTGAAGATTTTATAGGATGAGTTGAAGAAATTATAGAAAAATCTAGATGATACAAAGGAGCAATTGAAATGCAAGGAGAGACAGCTAAATATGGCCAGAGAAAATGCAAGTCAACATCACAAAAAGTACTAGTTAGCATGTGATGAAGTTAAGGAGTTGAAGGAAAACCTTAACAGGAATATGTATCTTATTCAAGCAAGAGACATCATCTAGAATGACATTATTCAATATGTCAAACTAGTTTGGGATCATATGATAGTCATGGATGAAGAAAAAACAATGATTAGAGCTTTTGAATCTATTATTTACACCAACAAAATGAATCTCAGGAAAGTGCACAATTGGCTAAAATAATGATTGGCTATCTAAATTCCAAATATTCCCAGGAATTGAAGGCAGTGGATAGTGTAGACAAAAGAATATGGTGGAAGAGATAACTAAGATGCTTCAGAAGAATATGTACAGGAAATAGGATGAAATAAGGTTATTGGAGGTCAGAGAGCCAGTGTCAACATTTAATTCTAAGTTTGACAAGAGAGTTCGAGCAGGGTTACCCTCATGTTGGGATCAACAAGGAAAGCTCCTTCCTTGGGAAGAATATGAAGTATTGCTGGTGGAAACAAAGAGTAAAATCAATGCCTCTCATGAGAGAACAACCATTTTAAAGGGAGAAAAAATTGTGAATTACTTGCAGAGGGATTTCCAGTTACTATGGTTAATCAAAACTTTGTTCATTAAGAAGCCTACATACACCAAGGTAACCAATTTGAGGATGGCATACATCAGGATGATGCAGTGCTCAGCTCCAGACTTAAATATTTGGAAAAAATGCAACAATTTAGTGTTACTAGTGAAAGTTCGAGTTGTGGGACGTGGAACTTCATCACGTGTGTGTGAAGCTGCACAAGAGTCCCAAGTCAACGAATAATTATGTTTACTTATTTTCAATTTTGGAAAACATGCCATTTTTGTAATTTCAAAATTGTAAATAATTTAGTTTTTAAGTTTTCACAAGGACCGAATAGTTATGAAGTAGTCTTTTACGGTTGAAAGTTTTATAATATTTTCCAATATAATAATTTATTTAAAAAGACATCAAGTGACTAGTTTTTGGGTTCCAAATTTTGGCCTCAGAGAAAATTTTGTTGTGTAACGTACAAGCATATTTCTTGGAGAAGCAATAGAAATTTCTAGATGATTCCAACTATCTGTTGATTATGATATGTTTACTTTCTATCACTGTAAGTCATTTATGTGTTATTCTTCCTTGGAAAATGTGTAAATAAGTTGTTGGTTCTTTTTTATTAAACACATTTACTTCTACTTTAAATATCTCACAGTACTTATACATCTCTATTAAAAGTAACCTTGAACTACGCTCCACATTTTCATATTTCCACTTCTTTTGTCTTTCATGTTTTCAACTAAGATTTTATGTAAAAGATTATGTGCATACAACCTTATATATTGAATATTCCACTTTTTCTTTCTTTCATCATACTACAAATTTTGTAAATCATTTTCACATATAGCATGGCCATCTTGGGAGGGTTTATATTTTATCCAAGAGCTACCCATACATTACACTTTTAAAGAATATCTCTCAGAAAATCATTTGTAAAGAGATAAAACAAAGACCTTTTATCTATTATGCATAGATTTCCGAGACATTGCCCCCATTTCAGCCAAAGGTTGTCCCTAGCGTAACAACACAACCCTCATGGTAGCAAGGTGTCCATGTAGGCTACCAAGTCGGGGAAACCTCCCACCCCACATTTATCTCGATTACATTCATTTTTTCCATGTCGCATAACAGATGAACATCCTTTATAGGGAATAATGTCTTGTTGTGGTATTACATTGCACTTGCTTTTTAGTTGATTTGAAGTCAACTACCCCTAATTTGAGTTAAGGACTTATTATATATAATCCAATACTACATTTGCAAGATTATCCTCCAATTTATTTCCACTACATAATATATGTCGGGGGATAAGTGCATTAAAATTTGTAACTTTCTCTACTATGTTTTCTAGGATGGCTAGGAGTCTCCATCTTTTTGTGACTTTGGTCAGGCTAGAGCCATTTCGAATTCTCTTGACCATGCTAATGATTTTATTTAATATCCTTTAATAATGATTTTATTTATGCTTATTCTATTAGTTATCATTATTCCTTATTCCAAAACATAAATCTCTTCAGCATTGTTGGTGCCATGGCCAAGGGATCCAACATAAATATGGTGTATTTCCCCTTTCTCATTCCTAAACACTCATATGTAGTTGGCTAGTCTAGGATTACCCTTATCTTAGCACACTTCTTGATCATAGTCAATACTTGTGTCACAACTTGTGTTCTAAGTGTCATTTCAATTGTCACATTTAGAAATAAGTGTTGATTTGTTGTTGTTTCAAGATGTGATTGATGTTCATGAGTCTTGTGCATTCCTATGGCTTGTATTGATGCCATTCATGTGTGTGATCCATGTTTGAATCATGTTTAGATGCTTTTCCTTCTATTACTCTATTGATCCCACACTTAGCCATTTTGGAGCTCTTCTTAGTCCTACTATCTAGTGCAAGTTATGAAAGCTTCAATCCTTCCCCAGGTGATGAGCACTGCATATTCATGAGCCTTATTGATGATAACAATCCCTCCTTGAATTGCACACTAATTCTTTATTAAGGTCATCTCTTATGGCTTTACATTCAGAACCTTCAAAGCAGATTCACCTAATATTTCTTGCTTGTACTGAATCACTACACTGAGTTTTGCAAAATTCTACCTTGTATAGCACATGAAGCAAATATAGTGGCCATTTGCAAAAGAAAATTGTGCCATACAAGGTCTCTTCCATCTCACAGTGCATTGAGGCTCTACCTGGGCAAAGTGACTTGACTTTTGTTGCATTCCTTAGCCAACTGCACAATTTCTTCTTCCAATGAGCCTTCTTAAGCATGGGGCACACTTCTAATGGACAAGAAACCACTGTTGAAGAAAACTGCACTAACATAGGGTGTAGGGAACATTGTTAGTGAATAATCAACCACTATTGAAGAAAATTGTGCCTTCCCTTGAGCCTACTTTTCTCCTCAACACATGGCATAGTTCCAATGAATAGTGTGACTCTCTCTAGATCAATGTTGAACAAAATTGTGCCCTCCCTTCATCCTGCCTCTCAGTTATAGTGCATGGTGAATTTTATTCAAAAATCCATAAACCCTTATTCACTAAACTTCCTCACTGTGCCAAGAATTTTGTTGCCTTGCCTCCTCAACGCATGGCACAGTTCTAGTGAGCAGTGGGGTCATCCCTTGCTCATTGTCAAATGCACATGAGCTATCATTGTCTCATACTCCCTTGAGCCTAGCACATGGAGTAGTTTTAGGCAGCAAGTGCATCACACTGTCCCTTTCACTTGCCTACTATGCTAGACCTTGAAGAGCCCCTCCTTATAGCATAGGGTGCAATTTTAGTTGATAGTGATGCTTCCTTAGTCATTGTTGAACTCAAATGTGGCATAATTAACAAGCCATCCTCTTTCAGTCCACACACGAGCCTATCATAGGTAGTTTATTACATGAGAAAAGTAGGGGTATAATAGATGATTTTAAGGCTTATCTTTCCTTTTCATGAGTGAACTTCATTGGCATGTGTACCATCTCAACATGGAAAGGTGATGCTCAAGGAAGATGCCAAGGGGAAGGAAAAAAGAGCGCTTACAGAGAAGAAGTGTAAAGAGAACCGACATGAAGACATGAAGAAAATCCTAGACCATGAAAAAGTGAAGACATTGTGTGATAGATCAGAAGGTCCCAATGCTGATCCAAGACCCTTTGGAGGATGGATGTAACTGCCTTGGTAAAAATTCCATGTAATAAAAGTTAAGAAAGGAAAAATAATAACCACGATTGATGGGACGCTTATTCCGAGTTGAATGTTGGGCAAGACATACTAGTGTGGGTGTTCATTTGGTTATTAATGGCTAAGGAAATTGGACAAGGCCATGGCTAAGGATTTGGAAAGGAAAAACGGATTTTTTGGCACATTTATTTATGAAAATAATGGAAATTAGGAGAAAAGGGAGGTGAAAGGTCATAGGTTGCATCTAAGGAGGAAAATGAAGGAAAATAATGGAAAATGAAGAAAATAGAGGCAACATTCATAAAAAGGCTTATGAGGATCAATTGGTAACCTTTAGTTGCTTCAGTTTTGGAGCTCTCTCATAATTCTCTCCCTCTCTCTCTTTCTCACACATATTCTAGAAGACTTAGAGTTTTCTTGGAGCACTCTTGGAGGGTATGGCATACTTAGATTTTGGAGCAAGAAGGCAAAGGAAGAGAAGGGAATTGCAAGAGGACATCGGGATCAGGAGATACAATGAGATTTTCTTGCAGGTACTAAGTTGTATGTATGTTTTCCTCACTAGTTTTGGCATGCATGGCATTATACATGTGGTTTGTTGGTTGTTATATGTCATTGGAATGGAGGATGGATGGGAATGATAGTGGATTGCCTAGCCTTGTCATTTCCTGGATAACCATGGCTATTGTGGGTTTATTTTCATTGTCTTGTTTTTGTTGGTTCTCATGTTTCCTTAGCTTGGGTTGAGTTATTAGTCCTGGAGCCTTGGTTGGAAAAATGCTCTAGAGCCCTATAATAGCTTGGGTTGAGTTACTAGTCCTATAGACTTGGTTGGAAAAATGCTCTAGAGCCCTTGGTGGGT